>CAEGAF010009875.1:0-25868 GCA_903067075.1 Micropoecilia bifurca
GTGTGCATGGTTGTTTGTCCTGTGTGTCTCTGTGTTGCCCTGCGACAGACTGGCGACCTGTCCAGGGCGTACCCCGCCTCTCGCCCGGAACGCCAGCTGGAGATAGGAACCAGCAACCCCCGACCCCACCAAGGGACAAGGGTGCAAGAAAATGGATGGATATATATATATATGGATTAAAAACATGCAATACTGAGAGTCATCCACTTGAGCTTCGTCACACAGCGTGTCACATGCCTGGGAGAACTTGGAGAGACTACAAAAAAACAAAAGACATGCCTGTATCTTTTGCTCTCCTCCCACTTACAGGCATTTCCCCAACAGAGTCACTACCGTTTGCTTCTCTTACTTTCATTTAACCTGTGAATCCTTGTCATATCTGTCCGTGATCATGATATAAATTGTCTTTCACCTCTCCCTCGTTTCTGAGGCAGCAGCTGAATCTTGCGTAGCAGCACAACAGGAAGCCATTTAAGACTGCTGCCACTGTTTCACCCAGTTTCTCTTAAAAAAAGGTTTATCGCTTCTGTCAAGCACTCTGTCAGACACAGACAAAAAAATATTACATTTTAGGCTATTATATAGACTTTCTATTTGGAGATTCTAATATTCAACTCACAGAACTTATAATAAATAGAAACAACAAAATGCAAACTTTAGTGACGATGTTATATTGAGTGATGACAGCAGGGCCATGCACTGTGGCAGGGACACTGCAGTTTCCTCTTCTTATCTCAAAGCCCTTATTCAAGCTTTCCTGTTGTTCCTGCTTTTTTTCTTTCACAGTGGAAACATCTGGATCCTACTTTTTTGTACTTGTAGTCCAGCAGAACAAATGTTTTCTATGTCGCTGTGTTTTTGCTATCATACACACAAAAAAAGGGGGAAAAATGATATTCAGACCTTGTTTTTGAAGAAATCACAACCGGCATCTTCTTCATAATGTGTTTCACAATGAAGTCATAAATTTGCTACAATTATTACACAACAACAAACACAAGATAATTAATTCAACATTATAATTTATGTCTGTCTTAAGAGTCTGGTTACCTGGTTTTAATTCACTGAAGTATATGCTAAATATGATTTTTTTTAGCTACTGAGTTCTCATAAAGCACTGACTGTAGATTTCTGGTTGATTAGCAATTACCAATCTTTAAAAAGTCTGACCTACTGATTTCAATTTTGGTCAATAACATTTTTTATTTTTTTGCTGGAAAAGTCACTGAATTTGTCAACAAAGTGTCTAACCTGATAACAGCGGGGTGTCATCTTCACACAGTGCAAGAAAAGACATGACCTGGTGGGCGGGTCAGTTAGTTGGCCCTCTCTTGGCAGAACAAAAGGGGACAGTGGCTGATTTTCAGACCAAAGATCAGTGAATAAGGTTGATTTCTCATATATTTCTCGATCGATTGTAGAAATTAAGGAAATATGAGCTGATCTGAACTAGCAGTAGAAGTTGGTTTGGAGAAAAGAAACAACTTTCTCCTGATCCAAAGTATGGCTCTCTTTATCTATCGGATTCTGGTATTGTGAAGAGATGTGCCAAGACTTTTCCTTTGAATTTGTCTTGTTTACCTCTCACTTTAAGTCCCAAAATAACCCCAGTAATTTTAAGGCTGGAAATTATGCTGTGAAAGTCCTCAATTTACACTCGCTGGTTAAATAAGTTTGATATTTCATCTGTCCCACTATTGACTTGTGGAGTTTGAAGTTTTTGTGGAGTCTCTTTAAGCATGTGCAGTGTTTTAAGCTATTTTTTGAGCTTTTGACAATTTTGTTTATGATCCATAATACACTACTATCAACATGTAAAAAATGTGATTTTCAAATATTCCTGATCGAACAATGCACTTATCTTACCTCGTGAATGTCATGAGACTGAAATTATTGATAGTGTTTGTCTTGATGATGCTTAAATCTAGAATGTTTGTGTCGTATGAATTGATTAATAGGTTATCCATTGTTTACTTTTACAGAAATACAAAAGGCTAGCTTTCAAGCACCATACAGAGACACTTAAAGTTCAGTTGTAAATTATTCTATTTTTATATGTAATGTGGTGCTAAGAATTTAAATCCCTTGCATGACCTAGCATAGGCTGATTTTAGATAATCAATAAACATAACTTGCAGTTAATTGCCATGTCACAATGTCACGGACACCAGACTCCCCACTGAGGTTTGTGTGTAGAGTAGGGGTGGGATTTGTAAGAGGATTACAGGGACCAGATATCTGCCTGTTTAGTTTTGGCTTTAGCCCAAACAAGTTCAGGTCAGACTGACCGCTGCAAGAGTTCTCCCATTCTCAAAAGGATGGGGATGGGTACAGATTGGGTGAAACAAAAATCGACATTATGTTTTATTCTTAGTCAGTGTTCCCAGCTGTTGATAGTTGAAATAAAGAAATCATAACTTAAACATGGTGTACATAGATAGACATTGATGGCAAGAGGAAAAATGTATTAATTTACACCTCACTTGAAGTGTGATATTACCTGGTTATAAGTTGTTTTCTTAAAAAAGGTCAGGGTCATCCTTACACAGTCTGACAAACAGACTGGTAGGTGACATCTTCGAGGAGCAAAGATTTTGAGAGCCTTGTAAGATTCAATAGGAAACAGGAAACATAACCAGTAACACAATATTTCTTGGTCAAAACATAACAAAAAAAAATTATTAATTATCGTTGGTGCTTTGAGAGAGAGAATATATTGTGAAGTATATGTCTGCAGAGAATATTAGTGAATCTACATTATGAAACCCAAGGAGCACATCAATAATCACATGGTTATGGAGGAGTTTAAAGCTGGACTACATTATAAAACCTAGTTCTGAACACCTCACTGTTCAACCCTCTGTCTGAAAATTGAAAGAGCAGAGGTTTAATCTATTAGTCCTGCACTCTGTGAATCAGGTTTTTTATGCAAGAATGGGAACATTGTTGAATTATGGAAAGAAAACCAGAGGATGTCCCCCCTGGAGACTTTCAAAGATATGTTTCATCCGATCTGACTGAGTTGGAGCGATTGTGCAAAGAATCATTGTTCCTTGATAGGCAAACTCATAGAGACATACAGTATCCTATGTTTTCTTGGTGTGCAGGTCTATTCAGCCACCTGCATGCCAATTGTGAAGGATTTTTTTAAAAGTACCTCTAATTTTTCTTTCTCTTCAGCAAATATGCAATACCTTGCATTTTAGAGTTTGTGGCTTTTTAGTGTTATAAAACCCCCCAAAAATGATATTGGTTAACTGGCTATGTAACAAAATGAAAAGAGGTTCAGCAAATATGATTTGCTTTGGAAGGTACAGTATTATCACAAGCTGTTCAAATTTAAACCTATTCATGTGATAAGAGAGGTGGCTGAGGATACAGCTGTACTGGACACAGTGAATGATTAGAGACTGGTGTGACTCCTGAGGCTTGTACCTGCCACTGAGGGCACATATCTGTCGCCTTTGTTACCCTGTCACTATTTTTTTTGGTGAATGATGCCCCCTCAGGCATCTGTGGACTACCATTACCTCTGTCCGCATTGTGGGAATCTCCTGCCTATTACTCAGGGATGTCATTCACCTCAGATTGATGTGCAGAGGTCTAACAGTGACCTGGATGACTTTAACTCCTAGCACATGGACTGATTTACTCACTTCATGCAGGATAGGGGAGTCTCTAGAGACGTAGCAAAAGACAGAGACTGATATGACTGCTGTTAAAGCATGACATTGTCTAACATAAAAAAAAACAAAAAACCTCCATCTGTCCGTCCATCATGACATCTCAGGGCTTTCAGAATATTAAGACTTTGAGGGAAACGTGGATGTCATTCTCACAAACAAAAGTCCATCCTCAATTCTTAAATGTTCCCTGGTCAAAATACATATATTGTATCTCTGCTAAGTTCTGTGTCTGCCTAAAGGTCCCTTTTGATTGAGATACGACTTGAAGACATGTAAAACAGAAGACCAAAGGAGGTATTCTGATCAGATTCAGATCGTTTCAGTGCACAGGAGCAACAGCTCTTTCCATGAGACAGAGCTCCTCATCCTATCTTTAAAGGTGAGCTCCGCCACCCTACAGAGGGAGCTCACTTTTGTCTCTTTTGTCTGGGATCTTGCTCTTTGGGTCGCGATTAATTTCAATATATATATATATATATATATACATATATAGCTATATATTATTTTATTTTATTCTACTTTTTGCTCAGTTCTTTCTCTACCATAACAGACCAATGCAGCTACATGTGAGGCTCCAATATGTCTTGCCCTCTCCAATTCCATCTTAGCACTATATATTGTGAACAATATACAAAGATGCTTACAAGTGTAACTGGGGAAGAGCAGTCCACGTTTTTCCAAATGAGAACAGTAGCCTCAGCGTTTGAGGCACTGACTGTCTGAGGCACTCGGTCACTTCATGGCTCCTTGTGAACTACTTCAGCACACTCTGGATGGTCATTTTGTAGAGATGCCAAGAGAACCACTTTGTTTGCACAAAGCAAAGATGAGACCCAGAGGCTTCTACAAAAAAAAAAAAAAAAACACCATGAAAAAACAAAAACACCTTGTCTTCGTAACTATATGTTGAGATCCTGTCCATGACTCCATGACTACTATAATAAGGAATAGGTAGGGTTAGGTAAGGTAATGGTATTTACATAGCACATTTTCAGTAGCAAGGCAATTCAACGTGCTTTACATGAATTAGAAGGAAATACAACAAACCAAAGGAAAGAGGAGAAGAATAAACATAACCTATTTATTCTTAACGCCATGTTTAAGAGTAAGTAGTCTGTGATTTATAAGATAGTGGGGGTTTCTCTGGATTCTTGTTCTGATATCGTTGCTCTAAGGTAATGAGTAATAGGGTCGAGGGACAGTCCCATCAGAGCCCAAATTACACCAGAGAGGAAACTCTTGCTTAAGTTATACCCTTACAAATATTTACAAGTAGCACCTCAATGATCACAAACCTTTTTTCCAGGTCCACCAAATACATGCAAGCAGAACAGTGGAACTTTAATTCAATTAAAATTTAAAACTACTTTCACTGATTCCAAATGGAAATTAAATGTCGTTTTAACTCGTATTAATTCAAGTCCTTCAGTTCTGCACAAGCGTGGATCTGGTGCAATATTTTACACGCTGAAAGCATATTAATTCATATGTTCAGATGTAGCAATGAGGAGCTGTAACACAAACCTATTTTCAATCTGGCTTTTTGGTAGGTAATGAGATGTCACATCTCTTTGACGGGGGCTCCACTGTATTGGTCAGAGAATACGCGTCACATTTGTGATATTTAAAAAAGCAGAAGCACACTCATTACATGCACAAGAATGTGTTTTCATCTAAGATATGTAAATCTGCTCCCTCTAGTCAGGGAATTCTTGCATTCCCTCTGTCTGAACACAACCAGTTGTCAGTTTTTGGGGTTAAATTAAAGTCTTGCTTTTTTATTTCCATTGGAGAAGAGCTACATGCCCCTTCGGTGAGAGCTGGGGCTCTGTAATCAGTGTCCTGTCTCTGCTTCCACATTTCCCTGTCTTATGTTTTAAAGGCAGCTAGAGCTGACAGCCTCTTACTGAAAGAATGGGCTTAGAACCTCGGGGCTCCTCTCTGTACCAGAGGCTAATTGCTACTTCATAACCGAGAGCTGCCTTGAAAAAAAACACACAAAAAAAGAAAACATTTACTACTTGTTGTAAAGAGAGGATTGGCCCCTAACAATTTAGGTCAGCAGCGATGTTTTACAGCACTGGCCTTTATGGGAGCTGGTTCCAGAGATGGACAAATAGGATAACATAACCTGTCAGGAGTATCAGCAGTAGCCAAAAATGGGGATGTACTTTAAACATCATTGCCTGGTGGTGAGCAAGAAGCTCATAAAAAAGGACATTTGACCCGGTGTGTTCTTGTCGCAGCTATGTTTGACCGTACAGAAGGAGAACCAGACCAATCAGAGCTATGGACGGATTGCTCTGCATCCAATATGCTTTCTTTTGCCCATTGTCTTCACATACTGTGTCATTATGGACGTCTTTGTATCAAGCACAATTATACGTCATTTGTCAACAATCTGAATGTCTGGTTTGACGACTGTGCCCTGTGATGCTGTAATTTCTGAGCCAGTATAATAACCAAATCCAACAGGGTGTTATTTGTGACAGCACTGAATGTTTCTCTGCCTGAGGAGGTAGGCTCTCCCTCTACACATGCTCACACCTTTAACGACTTCTTAAATGTCACAGAATGTCAAGTCAAGGGATAAACGCATAAGACCTCGTCTTGCCTGCCAGTGATCCTGAGTAGATTTTTTTTACTATGTTACGTTGCTGCTGGGCAGGACATATCCACTCAGGTGTGGCCCAAACTTATCCCGACGGGTTGGTGACATGATTTAATATCTTTTATACTAAAGAGCCAAGGGGAGGAGATAAGGGGGCTTCTTTCCTATGACAAAGCATTGAGAAAGCACATGATGCTATGCAAATGCTAGTGAAGATAAAATACCCTAACACTCAAGTTTTAATTTTCTCTAAAAATCTAACTTTACATTAAAAGGCATAAATATCCAAGAAAATTCATAACCAGAAGTGCATATCTCCTTCCTTGGGTATAAGTAATTGTAATCTGACTGCTATTTTTTTCCTTAGGTACAGAGGTTGGACTACTGCTGTGGTGAAATGAGCTTTAACCGCTCAATTTTCCATTCAGCTATCCAGGCAAGCGCTTCTCCATTAGCGTTAGCCTAACCAGCTACGCTTTGGCTTCTTTAGCTGTGATCTCGCTCAAGCCTGCTGGGTGTTATGTGTATGTGTGAATGTCTGCTATTCCGCGAGAGCTCAGCGCTGTGAGCCCTACAGCCGTTAGAGATCTGAGCGTAAGGCCACGACGGGGCTCTGTTAAGCTCAGCAGTGTGAGCCCGTATCACTTATGCTGCCACAGCTATACTGACACAGCGTGCAGTCCTCAAAGACAAAGACTTATGACCGTCCAGCTACTCGGCTCCTCTGGCCACAGTCAGCAGGATAACCTTCAGAGAAAAGGAGACTAAAGTACTGGGGGAGAGATTTGAGCAGACATTTTTTAAGCATTTTAAGCTTTTAATGCCACATATTTACGACTAATCTAAACCAATTTAAAGTTAATCCTCAGATGTAATATTTTGATTGAATTAAATTAAAGTCTCAAATCAAAAGTGAATAATAGATCGTGGCCTTGACTTAATTCTTTCCCTCTGCTGTTTGTCTTGCTAACTAAATTAAATGATCTGAAAAGCGAAGACCGACTCAGAGAGCAAACGCCCTCAGATGGACTCTCTCTCGTTCCATCGTTTGGATCAGTTCTTACTCTGCAGAATGAATCCATGTAGTTCTATTTTATCCTTTCCAATACTTTTTTTACGTCTACATTCAAAAGCTCTCAAAAGGACTTGCTGGAGACGCTGAGGACTCCACTGGGTTTGAGAGAACTTGGAAGAAAAACTGTCATGCATAATTTGCATGGTATTTTCCCTCCGTAGACTCCCGATTCGAGAAATGACTGCCATATCAACCATACAGCTGTGGTCTGTAGAAGATGTGTATGTGTGCGCGTGGGTGTGTATGTCGTGGTAATGAATGAAGGTAAATGGCAGGGTATGAAGCACTTCCTATCGTAATTTCACACTTGTCAGCTCTCGTGAAGAAATTTCACCTTTACACAAGGATAGCAGAACAGACCGGGCCTCAGAAAACACAGAGGATACGTCTTGGTGTTGTGAGAGGAATTCTCTTTGCAAAGAATTTCCCTTGCAAATATATTCCTTCTCTGCGTTCCTCTAAAAAATATGTCGAATTTTGCCCCAAAATATGCAGCCTACACACAATCCGTCCGATCCACCAATTCATAAAAGAACAGTGTTTAAATAAATGATGTACATAGATCAAATAACAATATTGCTTTAGTGTTAGATGAGTGAATAAATTTGTGCATTTGCATTCATTTACATTATTTGCATTGTGTTTTCTGAAACACAACATTGCACAATTAATTGACTGGTACGTAATTAAAACTTAAAAGGGCCGTTGTTGAAATACTTATAGACTATATATGACTAAAAATGTGAAACACACATGACCTACTACATCAGGTCCTTTCTGGTTCAATGTGTCCATGTAAATAGTTTTGTTTAGGCTTCATTTGCAGCAGTGAAAAGAAGCAGAACAATTACGCCTGAAACTTGATTGACACACTGCGTTTATAATAAAGAAATCCTGTTAGACAGAGGATATGAAAGCTTCCTTAGGAGACCTTAAATTGACTAAAGTGGTCCTGTTTTCTGATCAAGCAGAGAGAGGAGAACATTTAGCACTGCTGGAGACACGTTAAATAGTCACAGAGGAATTAGCCTCTTACTGGGAATTTAATGGCTTCTGTACTGGGCCGCGTACCCAACGAAGTCACACTAAAATAGAGCAGCCAATAAAGAGCAACTGACAAATGCGCCTCAGATATCCTCTGGCCACACTTACCTTTTGCAAATGCAGGTGTACAGAGATGTTCTGTACAGGGTGTAAACCAATAAGCACGATGCTCTGCTCAGTCGTCTCAGCCCGGCACAAAGACGTACACAACCCGAGATACCAGATGCACCGCTGCGTCTCTCAGGAGAAGCGGTGGATAATGAATGGGCCCCTCACAAATTCCAGAAAAGTGTTGCATGTGACTACAAGGAAAATATGTTTCCACTAAGGAAAAGCGGTGACCTTATTCCTTCGTCGTACTTATGCAAAGTTTGTGTGCATCTCCAGGTTTGGCTCAGCAAGGATGAGCTTAAATTTAGACCCCATGATGTCAACACAAACACAGAATAGAAAGTTCTTTTCTAATTAGATATCCCCATCTCATTCCCCCCCCTTTTTTTTCCTAAAGTTCATTTCAATTAGTCCCACCTCGGCCCCACTTTCAGGTCTCAGCGATTTGTCAGTGCCTCAACTTCTACGCTGTACATTGTGGTCACAGTGCAGCATAGTGTGAATGCGTGTGTGGGTGTGTGTTTTGTTTGTTTTTGTTTTTGCAAGCATGCTACTGTTTATTTATGTGTGTGACCTTGACAAAAAGTGACTCCTGTGCCCTTGACATTTACTTGTTGTTGTTATGATGAATTGCACAGGTTATTTACTAGTTCACAAGAGAGATTGCTGTTTCAGGCCCCAAAACTCATGTAGGATGCAGAGACATTCTTAAAAATAACCACTATGGAACATTTGCCATTTGCCATGACATGAAATGTTACAAAAAAAGGTTTATAAGGTAAAAAAAAGTTTCCACCAATACAAATCCTTTTGACTCAAAGCACTTTACAAAACCTATTTGCAGGAAAAATAAAATCAGATTAAGTTAGATCATTTTTATTTGAATAGTGTATTATTTTTCATTACGTGTATAATTTAGGATTGTTAAACTGAGTTCTACTTGTAACAGATTATTTTAAATCTAAACATGTAAAAATCTAAAAGATGTAACAAATGTCATCTAGAAGATGTGCTGCACTCACCTGGCTGATATCTATAGGTTGCACATGTGTCCAGTGTTGGATGCTGAAAGCATTTCATCTCTCCTTTTCTTGACACCCTCACGTAAGCTGATCAATCAGCTGTAATGAAACCCATCAGGTCACCTTTGGAATTTATTATTTTTGTGTATGTAAACTGAAACCTTCCCTTGATGGTATGAAAGGTAAATTTAGGCTACCTTTATGCTAACATATCTTTATGCCCCCACCCCTTGAAAAAAAAAAAAAAGAAGATATATAAATTATGCTGAGATGCTGGGAACATATATATCTGCACCTGCTTGCCGCTGAAATTTAACAGTATTTTCTACTAGGTTGTGAGTTTGCAGGATTTAATATATGTATCACAGAATCTAAAACATTTCAATGTGAACCTGCTTTTGTTGCTCAAAACTGAGCGTGGTGTGTTTTCATCCTTGTTTCTGTCACTTGCTGAGGTTTGAGGTGCTTAGCGTCACTTGTTTGCACACAATCTGGCTGTGATTATTGCCCGCTTCAGGCTTCACACACACCGATGCACCTTCTCACAAAAGCTGCTTCATTTGCATTTGTCAAGATGGTTGAAAGTGTTCATCTAGACATTTTAAGATGAGTAATCAGAAGTACAACTTGTGTTGCAGATGATATAATTATCAGGAGGATGCAAGGGCTAAATTGACTCTGATAGTCCGACAAAGACACAAAAGTCCTCATGAATTTATTTTGATGTACTTTAGGGAGTTTCAGGCAGTCTGTTTTCCACAGCAGTTTTATTTTATTTAGTTTTGATATTAAATATTTTTAATTTAACTTCAGGCCAGGCTATACTTCATTTTCTGCAATTGGCGCACAAAAAACCTTGTTCAAGTGAAAAAAAAAGAAAACGTTAGCTACTTGTTAGTTTATTTATTTTTTATTTATTTATGTTTTGTCGTTGTCATTTTTTTTTCTTGCTGAACACAGCTGCTTGGACCCTACCATGCAGAAAGGTCCAATATGGCTCAGCCTGTAAATCGGAGTCCAGGGGCCAGAGACAAAAAAACAAGGGAGAACCACCAGGCGAAATTTAGCGCACGATGGCTCCCAACGGACATCATTTGGGGACCGGAGATCTTTTTTTTTTTCCCCTCACTCTCTGATTTCTTTTTCCTGCATGGTGAGCAACTTGGAAAGCACAGCCCCAACATTGCTGCTGACACAACCACTCAGGGACAGCTATAACAGCTCTCTTAGCATGGCACCTGTTATTGAGCTATCAGAGAAGGAGTGAATGAGGAAAAAGAGAATCGAGGAGGAAAGGAGAACAGAGAATGTGGCAAGAAAGAGAAGAGTGAATCACTATTGTAAGGTCAGAATTAGTAATTCACAGCATGGCCTTCTTCCCTTGCAAAGATTACATATTGTATGCACATAGTTTTTGACTTTTTAACTAATTTGTTCCTTATTTCCTTGTGTTTGTTTCCCCTGATTTCTTTTTTTATAAATGTAGAGTTATTTTACAAACCAGTTTCTATGCGACCCATTTTCATTTGTCTTCATCCTCTCAATACAATTGGCTTTTGATTTGAAGTGATTCATAATACTTTCAACAAACTGGTAATGATCTTAAACTGTCGCCTCATCTCCAGTCTTACAAAGATAAATGACCCGCGTACAGTAAAAGGGGAAATGTTAATAAAAAACGACCATCTCCGTGAATTTCCTTTGATTTGATTCCCAGACATGAGGGCAGGAATATTAAAGATGTTTCTCTTGCAGACTGCCCGTAACTGAGCTGGTTGTGGAAACAAATACCCCTAATACAAGAAAACAAAGGAGAAAAGGAAAAACAGTGCAGCCTTTTTTTCCTCCCTCTCTCAGCTAATCATCGGAGGTACACAGCAAGCTGCTGTCCATTCAAGCAAGGCAACTGAATTCCTCTGCAGAGCAATCAAAATGGATTAAAGCGACCACGCTCCAGCTGCCTCCACGCAAATCAGATATGCCCGTGATGATGATAATCAATTCATAATAAAATAACACAACATAAATCTGATAGTGTTGTTCCAACAGTTTTAATAACATAGATTTAAATATTGCCATGTGCACTGGAGTGATTTACCGGTGAAAAAGTGCCATCAAGCTTATATACAACCTGTTTCTGGTGGCCCGCCAATAATACCATTAACTGCATTGTTCAGACTCATTATGCGATGAGAAACACAATAATAATCACAGGACTACAAACACACAGCTTCTCCTATTGAACTAATCAGTTCCTTCCCCCCCACACACCCTTATTAAGCTCTCTTCCTTACCATCTCTGGCCAGCTCAATTTCATCATAAATCCTGGGAGAGGCTGCTGTGTAAATCCCCAGAGCTGAATTAGTATTGTAATTTCTGGTATCCTCGCATGCTTCACTAACACAGACCTTGAAGTTATTAATCTGAGGGTGACAGGTGTCACAGAAACAATATGCTGAATAGTTCGATACTGGGTTAACCCCACTCTGCACCAAAGCATTCAGTGCTTTCCAAATTACAAAGTATGGATTAAAGTCAAGTTTTAGTATAAAAAAAACAACTAAAAATTTTTATTTTTATTACATACGTTTACAGCAAAGTTCCAGGAGAGTTGGGAGAACTGTGTAAAATGTGACGATATATACTATTTACAGTATTTACTTGATAATCTATACATTTCAGCCCGGAATGTTTCAAACAAGTTTTGTTTCTATATTTAATGTACAAAGAAGGGGAGATAAATATCCCACAATGAAACTGAGAATTGTTTCTTTTTCTCTTTTATTTTCAATGTGACAGTGTTCAAAAAAAAAAAGAAAAAATGAAACTGGGTCAAGAAAGACAAAGAAAGAAAGTGGATATTTGTAGTTTGTTCTGATTTTACGCTGTCAGCACAATACTTATACTTTTCTGACACGGAACAAGAACTTTGTATTCTCTCTTCTACACCTCATGGAGCATGTGTTTCCACCTAAGAACTGCATTTTGAGATTGTTGCGCTTTATTTCCAAGGTAAATTAGGATTCTGTTTGTAGTGTACAGCAGCCTTTTGCAGGAGTGGTATGATATGTGGGCCCGTAGAAGGCCATCAAAGACTTTAGAGCTACAAAGGCCATGTTTTAGAAATAATTCCCAAGCTTTTTCACCATGCAGCTGAAATGAACAATCCACAATCTTCACCCCAACAAGTACAGTGGCATTAGTGACATGTACAACGCGCTTTCTGGAAAAGGACTAAAGTCTGTGGAGCCGCACACAGAAGCTGAGATATTTTTATATGAAACATTCACTCAGGCAACAAGATTGCCACACTGAGTGCATCCGCCATTGCTCTTTTGAAAATAAATATGAAGGCAATGCTGATGCCGATGCTGCTCTACACATCATGTTGTCCCTGTTGGCCGGTTATATTTTTGTGAAGTCACAGCTCTGCAGGATGACACTGTCTCCACTTTAGATTTATGAATGGACTGAGGGAACTCAGAGGCAGCTAGTGTCCACAGGTTTATTTAAGATGTTTTAATCTGACGTGAAGGGCGATTTAAGTCTTGGCTATTTGAACTGAATATTGCAAAACTGTGATTTTTTTTTTTTGTTTTTAAGAAAAATGGATGTAAAAGTGTTATTTTAAAAGTTACACACCCTCATAGCATTTTGTAAGAATAGCTTCGTATGGAAGTTTAAAATAATAAAGTACAGTCCCTAAATAATTTAAATGTTATAATTTAATTATATGTACCCCTGGTGATAATTTAATTCAAATGTGCACTAGAATTTAGTAAAGAATAATTATCTTTTTCAATATTTCCTGTTTCTAATTAGGATTCCTAAGTACCACGCTATGTAATGTAATTATTTCCTGTTTTGAGTAGGCAAACTTTCGAAACACACTTTTGGCCCCACCGACGAACATGACAGAAGAAACAGTTTGTTTGTCTTTGTTTAAGCTTTAGCTCCTTTACTAATACAGCCTTTAAAGTGATCAAAAAGGGACGGTGATATTTGATGTTGTTTGTGAAGAGATGTTGGGAGGCAAAGGAGGTGTCATCTCGTGATATACAGCTCGAGTCCTCTGTCACACAGCACAGTGTCTGTTGGGAAATAATCTGACATCTTGCGTTTGACATATAAAAGTGAGGCATAGGGAAGAATGAAGGAAAAGGGGAGGAGGTAGAAGACAGAGCGATGGGACAAAGAGGGGAGTTGAGGGAGTGGAAAGAAAGAGCTAGAGAGAACACAATCAAGTCGCCAACCCAATTTCCATCATGTCATTGCCTGTCAGCATAGATTTAAGAATAAAGCTTTTGAGAGACCTTCCAGAGCTACAGTCTGATCACTGTCCTGCCAGTGTTGGCCCAGATGTCGCTGACATGCATCACACCATTCCTAAAAAACACAATTGACACTTTTGCGACTGAATCACTGAGGACTACACAGACCCAATGGCAGGGAAGCTCAACAAGATCACAACTGGGAATGCAACCAATTCTGATTGGAATCTTATGTTGTACAATTATTGTTGTGCACAGTGGTGACAAATGCATTTTTATTACATACAATAAAATGATTCTAAAACTTGAGTATTCCACTTAAAATGTTACTTTTGACAAGAGAGATGACAGGCATCGGACCAAAAAACATAGCCAACGCTGCTCTAAGAAGATTTTCACTATAAATACAATACTCACCAGCTAAAAATCTAAAATTGCACTTTTTCCATTTCTAGCAGTGTTAACTCTTTTGCACACTACAGATTGCACATAAAATGTTAACCCTTTCCCCTATGCTATCACTGCAGAATGAAAACTGGAAGAACATATGGACAAAATCATTTATAAAGACAGACAGCGAGAAAGAGATGGTGACAAAGTGAATAAATCGAGTCATTAAGCATGTATTTGTGGGACCTGGCTCCCATATGACAGCGAGGGGTGGCAAGAAGCTTCTGCCTTTTTACCATCAGCAGACAAACAGATTGGCTCAATTGCCTTTTCTCCTCTGGGCAACTCTTACATTCTGCTTTCTAAGGGACATTTAGGATTTTCTTCTCCCTCAGGCCTCTGCATAGACAACTGCTTGTGCTTTGTTTCAAATTACAGCACAACCTTAATGAATCAAGACCTCTGCCAAAAAAAAAACAAGTCTCAAATGAAAGCTAATCCCAACAATTTTAGACTGGAAATACTACACTAAAATGTATCCATTTATATATTTTCACTGTTCGAAATGTTCAAACTGTAATGTTTGAATAAAAGAAAACCTATTTGGCGAATAACTTACCATTTGGTGTCCACTTTTGGAGGAGAGCTCAATTTGCAACTCTTTAAAATCAATTGTTTACTGAGACTATAAGAAAAGACGTAATCTTCAACCCATTCTCAAAAGTGGGGAGAAGTGGGGGAACTAAACCTTTCCAATTTTAAGTCAGCTAGAATGTTATTTTCTCATCAAAGACATGTGGGTTGTTGCTTTGATTCTTTCATCCATGCTTGAAGAATCACTGAATCGCCTATGCGGCCATTCAGGATCACCCAAACATTTGCTCTGACAAAGCACCACCATTTCCCACAAAGCTCCTCCTTGGAGCTGCAATCTCCAGCCAAGCTTCTGCCCTGCTCTGCCCCTCGCCCACACAGCTCTTCTAGACTAGCACCGGTAACAATTAGCAAACACCTATCATGCACATCTGCCTATTCTGAAGGTGTGCAAGCGCCACTCAGTTCAAACGGTCGTAAACGGCAACATGGAAAGGCGTTGTTGTGTTGAAGGCAGCGTCGGAAAAAGCAGAGCTTCTTAAAGAGACAGATGTTAAGATTGAGAAGTCAAATTTCTTTTAAGTTATGGTTGATATGTGCAGCATTTTTATAACAGCTGAAGGTAACAGTTACTTCATTGACCTGTAAAATAAAAAGACATAATACCTTCCTTTAAACACTTATTTGATTACAGAACACTGTTTTTGACATTATGTCTGTATTCAGATATATCTGCATGAAATGTATTTTGCACAATTTTTTGTGAGAAGCTTACAAAAAAAATATCCATAACATCAAACACAAGTTATTCTATTCAAAGGCAATTCTCCCAAACACAAAGAAAATTAAAAAAAGAAACACAATAAGTGTCTAAAAATCAATTTCTTGATATTTAACAAACTTAACAATTTTGGTGATCCTCAGAGGCAAAATACAGAAAAGGTTTACCTTTATTTAATGTTACGCTTTAAGAAACATAGGGTTTGTCTTGCTATTGGTTTAGGCTGCATATCACATGGCCTAAGGGACAGAGAGGATGAAATTAAACATACACAAATCTAGGTCTTATAATATTCCAGGACACAATGAAGTGTTTTAAGAAGTAATATCTGCCTATAGGGCGGAACAAATTTTTTTTTGGTGAGTGGAAAGTAGATTTTCCTCTGTGTGGCAGAGAGAGGAAAATCTACCTCTGATCTCAAACCAATCTTTCAACGTGAGATTTTTTTTTTTCAAATATACACTACAAAGTTTCATAGAAGATATTGAGATTAAATACCAGTTTCCTCTCATATTTGTCTTCGGTATGCGTGCTGTTATTTTCACTCAACTGCCTTTACTTTCGCGTATGCAAACCTCCACTACCCACTCGCTCTCTCTTGTCTTTTGATTTTAGCGTGGAGGCCGATCGTTACATGAGTGATGGTACCCATCAGTGTAGTGCATGTGCTGTAAAACTGTCAGCTGCTGACAGATTGACTGACACTGTCAAACCGTCGATTACCAGCACAAAGCAGTCTGGGTCGGAGGAAAAATTTGGTGCAGTGAAAGAGATGAACCGAGTGAGAAAAGGAAACACAAGTGCGTTGAGATGGTTACGTTTTATTTTGTGCTTCCTTCTGTGATCACAGATCAAATCTGGCACTAAACTTAAACCATAAAACAAACATTGTTGGTTTTTTAAAGAGAGCGCAATGAAAGAGATAAAAAGAATATTGATATAAAGACAGGGAGCATTCCCTGTGTAATTTCCAGCAGCTGTTGATTCAAAGGGAAAAACTTTATTTGGTCCAGATGGTCTCAGTCAGTCGCAGAATGAGAAAGCTGACTTCATTGGCTCCAGCCATGTGTTTTTCCTCCTGACAGAAATTAAACTGGTCGTTCGTTTGTCACAGCTCACTACGCAGCTTAAAATGTAGCAATGAACGTAATGAACGTTCCTTGGTGATAATGCACCGTAATTACTCAAACGCCTGTTCTTTATCTGCAGCACAGGAAGGGCGTGGGGAACGCTTTCCTCACGTGGGGATTTTAAAACCTTAAAAGTCAGTGCGATCCTCAGGGGGAAAAAAATCAGAGATGGTGAGAAGTATTGTTCTCTTTGAGGCAGCAGAAATCTGTAAGCCAGTCACTTTCTCACTTGGGACTTTACAAGAACAAAGTAAGGGTTAACAGGCTCTTTCTCATGACGATTTTAAGGTCATTTGTGTAATATAAGTACTGTAAAAAAAACTCTTTACCTTCAATAATAGCATGGCATACAAATTATTGATAGGTGATACATGAATTTATTTTAGCAGTGTGATGGATATTGATTTCCTCTTGGTCCCTTTGCAAAGGAACCTTACTACATGCTGCAAAGAAGGAGCGTGACCCCTCACAAAACAGGTGAAAAATGTCTTTACTGCGTAGGTGTGGAAAGCTTAACGGTGGCCTCTTACAGCCAGTTCAACGAAAAATGTGTCATTTATCGGAAATAAAAAAATAAGATCTTCTCAGCAGCCAAGGAGATGAAAGACAGTGGCTTTAAAGAAGCTGAGTCACATCAGCTGAAACCAACAAAGTTGAAAAAAAATATTCACCAGTCTATGCTGCACATCCAAAGGTGCTCATGAGTTGGGCGGAAAGAGACAGGCATGTATAACTGATGTCCGGATGTGACCCGCGATGGTTTGACGCAAATTTCCACTACATCTCTTTCCTGTCGCTGCTTGGTGAATCATGAAAAGCTGTGTTTGAATATGAATGCCCCGAACTGGGCTAGAGGTTCAGTCTGGTCATGTGACAGAAATGACAGACGCCTGCTTTATAGCTAAGTTTCACTCCAAAATTCTCAAGTCTTTTGAACTCCGCATCAACCTACCTCCCACTCTTTGTTAGAATAGAGACCGATGATTCATTCAGCCTTCTCAGATGCCTGTAGTTCAAAAGCTGCCAAGAAAAGGATTTGGTTTCTAACCAGAAAGTTAAAGTTACTTCAAAGAAAATCACATTCATGCTTTCCTACGACATTATTATTATTTTTTTAAGTCAAATATTTGGCATATATGTCATTGTCTACAATCTTGCTAAAAAAAAAAGAATGCTATTGGTGTGTTTATATTTATTATTTTTGGCCAACACGAGGTAGCAGAAAACGGCAAAGAGGTGGTTTTATGTGGTTTTAAAAACCTCTGGTTTCAACTGCCTGCATACAAACTATTAGAAAATCATGAGGACCGTGTATCATTTCCCTTCCACTACACAAGCTAATTAAAATTTCACATTTACCTTTTTTGGCTGCAATCTGACAAGATTTGAAGGGGTTCAGTGCAGGTGAATAGTTTACACGCATGTGTGTTGACACAAATATGTATAAAATGCATCAACTAAAAAAGAAGAACATGACCGGAAGTAATTTTTCAACTTAACTCTTCAGTAGGTGTAGTGCAGCCCCAGATTGTGAAACACTGGTGTCGGTCACATTTTACCCTATTCTAAAAACACAGGATGTGATTGGTTAATTCTTTCTTTCCACTTGTCTATCTTTAGCACCGACTTACCCTGATGACCTACGGATCACTCGCTAGAATAATGCTCAAAACATCCTCCAAGATCAGACCTGACTGTCGCTTAAGTTACATCTAATATTAAAAGGGGAATTTCCATGAAAAGTTAATTATGACAAGCACCTATAATCTCTTCCGGTTCATAATTTATGTTCGATAAATTGTAAAGTTAGAATTTACATCTCT
The DNA here is from genome assembly GCA_903067075.1 of Micropoecilia bifurca. Classification (NCBI taxonomy): domain Eukaryota; kingdom Metazoa; phylum Chordata; class Actinopteri; order Cyprinodontiformes; family Poeciliidae; genus Micropoecilia; species Micropoecilia bifurca. The sequence goes on from CAEGAF010009875.1 coordinate 18,540, forward strand.
GTAAAGAAATTTACTATTTGACACCAAAATATGAACAGGTGGTGCATGGTGTATTCCTTTTATAACAGGAACAGCTGCTTATATGTTGATAGAAATGAAAACATGTTTTGCTTAGGTAGACACCTTTTTTGCCAAAAATGTGCTGCTTATTTTATTCATTTTGAAACATAAACATCCAAGGCAAAGCAGTTCTTAAAACTCCTTATTCATCAGTAAAATACAATATGTTCTATTTCTCTTACCCACTACTTTGCGTATCAGAAATTCTAACTGAATCAGTGACAAAAAAACAAAAACAAAAAAACATGTTAAAGGCTACTGACAGATGAACATGCATTTGCATCTCAGGAAATGTGTCAGTAAAAAGGGACAGTCCCCAGACCCCAAGCTTTGGAACATTTTAACCTTATTTCTTTACTGATTCTGTACAATAACAACTGAATAACCGTTGAGGAAGAAAAATGTGACTTTTTTTAATTTAAGTTTTAAACTTTAAGCCTCAGCAGTTTTTTTTAAATTTTTTATCCTTGCCGTCTTCCATTATGTTACTCAATGTTATATTATCTGTTTCCTTTTTCCAGTTTTATTGCATTAAAATTCCAACAGTTGTGATCTGTTTTTCCATCTTTCACAGATCAAGAGTCCACAAGCTTTTTAGATGAAAAATTATCAGCAAAAAATACATGACCCGTTGCCAACGTGCTCTTGCTCCTCTTGTCGGTATTAATAATTCAGCTACTAGCTCATAACTTGATTTTTAATGTATAATTGAGGCCGCCAATGATGACTGTTCTTCAGCCATCTATACTGTGAGTGATTTTTAAACAATAAGCAGGAAAGCCATTAAGCTTTTAACATCCGCTGTTTTTCCCACTCTAGAAGATGGAAGAGTGGGAAGTCTAGGTGGCCTGTGAACTAGTTCAGTTCTGTTCCTCCTGTATGTGGATGTGAGCAGTGGGCTGCTTTGGGGTGAAAAAGTCTTTGTAGTTGTTGCTATTGTAAACATGGAAAGGTTGAAATGATATTTGTGGGGAAGCTGCGGTAAGCAAAGGAAGAAGTGTAGACTCCACAAAAAATATATATTTAAAAAAATGTGGTTTGAAAAGGAAGAGGGTCTCATCTGAGGTGTAATTTTAGTTCATGGATTCCTGAATACATCTGAGGCATGGCAGAGCTTTTCGGTTTACTTAGGTGCTTATTATTTGTTTATTTTTAAAGTTTGGTGGATTAAAATACACCGTCTGTGAATGTAAATCTTTAGTTCTCTGAGCTTTGCTCCAAACAACTTTAAAGGATACTTCCTCAGTCACACTGATATTTCTTCCCTTGCCACTTAATAACACACATGGACACAAAAGCAATTATCAGCTGGCCAAAGTGAGAATTCGTTTAATAAAGTAACTGAAGATTAATGTATTTATGAATATGGAGTTTATGTGTTTATGAATACACAAACTAAAAACTGAAGTATAGATATTTTTTATAAGTGCATTTATTAACCTGCTGTATTATGAAATTCAATGTAATTTCTGATTTTTGTCCATTTTTGTCCAGGTTAACTTAAAACGTGAGATATTATTGTTACAGGTTAATTTTCAAAACTACAGAAAATCACTCAAACACCAGTTTTTCCTATTGTGATACTTGGCTTACACTTCAGTAAGTGATCTTCCCCACCATGATGCCTAAATGCCTGGAGTTGTGGTCATGTGGTCGGTTGATTCATTAATAGTGTTAAATGAGGAACTGAACAGGTCAACCTAATCAAATATCTGCTGGGCTTATAGTTTGTTCTTCATTTTCTACTTTCTTTGTCCACAGGGGAAATTATATTAATTATTAAACATGAAGAAAAAACTGTTGCTTTTTCAATCACACAGAAAAGCTGGTCAGAATTCCCAAAGTTTACAAATAGTTCTAGAATGACATGTTTGTTTCTGTAAACTTTTTTTATATAATATTTGACATCTTATAATAAAATTTAGAAAGTAGTAACAGCAATAATTTCCCCTGAAAAAAGGACCTAAGAAGTGTTTTTCTTTAACTCTTCTCAACACCCTTTGTAACTGTACTAAAATATTCATAAACCGATGTTATGTGAAGTGTGACTAACTAATATACCAAAGGGAAATCATCAAACTTTGCAGAAAATTGAGTTCAAGAGCTTAAAATAGGGATTAAAAGATATGATAGACAGCAGCGCTATTTATGTCTCTTTGTTACATTATCGCCAGTTACTTATCAGTGCACTCTAAGAATATACTAAGTAGAATTTACTTTCTTTTGTTTCTTACAGTACTGTATCATTCTGTTTAGAAGTGTTCATGTAGTCATCTGTGTGAACTCATCAAATCACCAAATGAATGGCTTTATCAATTTTGGTGTTTTATTTATAATTTTACTGTTCTTCTTTTCATGTGGATAGATACAAGAACTGGGATGCATGTTTTTCAATTAATAGTGGATTTTGAAACATTTAAAAAGGGATGAGAATATACTCCATTGCTTTAAAATACACACACATTTCCCTAAATAGTTTTTTTTGTTTGTTTTTTTCCAGAACTCTATTTCTCAAAAACTGATGTGTGGCATGTTTTAGATGTTCCCCTGTTCACCATCCCTTAACTAAGTAAATGGTTCATCACTAGACCTTTGAAGGTCCTGACAGAGGAGATAATTCATCCACAAGTTCCACCATGCTTAGGGACACTTAAACCTGGTTTACATGAGACCCTGCATTGGCACCACTGAGCTCTTCAACAAGTCTCTGGAACTGTGTGAGATGATGTCCTGCTTCAAGTGCTCTACCACCATCCTGGTACACAAGAAATATTCAGCTTCAGGATTGAACGCTGAGCCACCTTGACATCTGTTGTCAGATCTTTGAACTGGTATGCCGGTGGAGGAGAGTAAAACATGACATGTATGGAGGCTTTAGTCCTTCACATGGCCGTCTCAGGTTCAAATTCCAGCACATTGACCTATGCTGAACGTGTTCCCTCTCGCTCACAATCCACTTTCCTGTCTGACCACTCTCAAATAAAGGCCACTTTATTGAAGTTGATTTAAACACCTGTTATTGAAGCATTTAAAGGTAGCAAGTGAGACTCGCCATCTTGTCTTGCACAAGAGCCAACAGCACCCCTGGTGGGCGTTCTCTTCCCACTCCTCTTCTCTCTTTATACAAATGATCTCACCAGTGATCTGATCCAGGACAATAATAATCTGCATACAGACAGGAAGTGAAGTGACTTGTCTACTGGTGTGGTCAGGAAGGTCAACATCCTGTGAACACCCTCCATGCCACCGCCCCTCACCATCCTCAACAACACAGTGTCAACAGTGGATAATTATAAAATTCAAAAAGCAAAAAAAAGACAGGGTCCAGTCAATCTCTCCTATTTATTAATCATTTGTTTTACAGTGATGTTATTACTTTGTCTTTTGGTGCAGACTAAATACCAAAGATATTCCCTCTGCAAATTCCTTTATATATTTTTGTAGTCCTGCAACATACCGGAGTGTGTGTTTGGGAATAATCTATGCTGTATCGTGTATCCGCTTGGTTTGTTCCTAAGATCAAGGTGGCTGGTTTAATTGAGCCTGTACTGGACTTGGGCCTAGGAGAACAGGCAGATGAGCATTGATAAACTATGAAATGGTTCCAATATAACCAATCAATGAGGCTTTGTGAGCAGCTCCCACAGGGCTTTGATTTCCTTCTCAAACAACAATCCAGGATTTCTGCTCTTCAAAGGCAAACCCCGTTTTCTCCATTATTGTTGTTCCTTTCCCCATGTTTGAGTGATGTCACCCAGGTCGATTTCATCCATGTCCATAAAGACTCTCCCACACTTGAGTCACCCGGGAGACAGCTTCTGTCAGTCCGTGCAGTGGTAACAACAACCAATAAAGGTCAATCTCCCATGGTAATGGCCAATTGGGTTTGTTCCCATTATTGGCCCTCTGAGTTGTGGTCAACAGATGGAGGGCTGGCATCACTGCACCAAGTTGCTTACCAGCCTTTAGAAAACAGAGCTCTGTATCTAGGCATAGCTGTGTGGCTGTATTCTGTCTCTCTCCTGGTGTGTTTTGGCCTATACATTACTTCATCGTATGCAGCTTCTGTTTAAGCAGAGCAATCGCACTGAAGTCATGGGAGTTTTGCTACTGAGGGGTAAGCGTCTAACCATTTCATCTAATTGCCTCATTAATGATTCACTGGTGTTAGGCTGCTCTAGCACTTCGCTGTGGGGAGCAAATTGTTCTGATTGGTTTGCCTCTGTCAATTATTGATGAAGCAGAGAGCTGAAGTGCTAACACCTGGCTTTGGAGGTCCAAATGGCCCTGCATTTCTATCACACAGTCTGGGAGCACATTCTGTCTTGAAGGGCTCGGGACCTGCTGGTTGTTGTTCTCAGTCAGTGGTTGGAGAATGCCCCATGTGAACAGCTAATGTATTGACAGTTGGGAAGATTTTAGATGACAGAACCAAGCTGTAAAAAAACACAGTAATTGTTGGTTGGAACCATAAAAACCCAAAGGCTGCGGTGACACAATAACAGAATCTATTTGGATAACTTAAAGGTTAGGCTGCTTTATTCATACCAAAAGGCAGATTTGTTTTGCAGCGGTACAAAGCATGCATATCTATGCACAAACACTGTAAAAAGGTAAAAACGCATCACATGACTATATTAGTGATAGAGGATCCACATGTCATAATCAAAACGAAGCAGGACAAATGAGAGGAGAGTAAAACCTGAACATTTTTAAAATAAATAACGTGTCGACTTAAGAATTGTATATCAGGTAAAAACTGTTGAGCTACTGAGAGCATCAATGTCACTTCAGTTTGTTCATGTCAGTAACATCAGTAGGTACAAAGCTGTTTTTAAAGCATCTGGCCCTGCATTACGGGACTAAAAACCTCTGACCACAGAAAAGAAGCTGAAACTCCCCGTAAAGGCGGTGAAAATTTTTTAAAAGAGAAAAGGCCAAGAGGACATTGAACGAGCAGCAACTCAGACAAACACAAAAAAGACATTTTTTAACATCATGAAAGACGACAAAACAGATCAGAATACTGAACTGATGAAGACCATGGCGCATCTGAAAAAAACATCAGCAGAGAAGGAGAGAAATCTAGAGGAAGAACTAAAGAAACTGAAAGAGTCATACGAGGAGCTAAACATGAATTATCAAACATTCGTTAAAGACCTGGTCCAGCAATCAGAGATGTTAGAGAAGAAATTAAGAGATGAAGAAGAAGCTCATGCTGCAGTGCTGAAGGTAAACCAGACAATTTATGCAGCAATCGAAACTGAGAACGAGGCTCTCCGCCAACAGTTGTCATCCTTGGAAACCACCACTAGAGAGACAGAGACATGTCTGCAGAGAGAATTGGTCCAAATCAAGGAGGAAAATCTAGAAATGACAAAGAAATTTGAAAATGATGTCTTAACCTTGAAAAAACGGGTCAGTACACTGGAGAGGGACCTCAGAGATGACAAAGAGTCTCATGCCGATTTGATAGAAATCAACAAAATGCTTTACGCAGAGTTACAGGCTGAAAATGAGGCTCTTTGTCAGAAAATGGCTTCAGTGCAAGACACTTCGGTAGAGGCAGAACGATGCACCAGAAAGAGCCGGAACAAGTAAAAGAAGCGAGTCTGGAAATGGTAGAGAAATACGAAGTCGACATTTTAGAACTAAGAAAGGAAATAGAAATAATGGAGCAGGAACACAGAGAGGAGCGATGTCAGCATGCTGAAGTTGAGATACGGAATGAGAAGAGAGCAAAGTTTCTCCATGCAGAGAAAAACATTTTACAAAAAGAACTGGAAGAGGTAAAACGCAAGATGTTTTAAGATTAATTGAAACACAAAGAAGCTCTGGATGCATCAACGGCCGAAATCGAGCGTCAAGTTGCACTGAACCATCAGCTCTCTGAGGAACTAAAGGAGAAAGATCAAGAGATTGCTGACAAAGGCTCCCCTCCCAGCAAAGAAGACATTTTTTTAAAAAGTTTCAACATGCCTTAGGATTGAGGAAACCAGAAAGTTGGAAGAGGAGGGAGGGTGAAGAAACATGCAACACTTGTGAATGCTAGTAGGCAAAACCATGCAGCTTCTCACTGTAATGGATGGATGCTGAACCAGGTCTTTAATGTATAGAAGTTTAAAGATTTATTGAAGAAGGGATGAAGGAATGAGGGGATGAATAGATGCCAGGATGAAGGGAAAGAATGAAGGGATGAAAGGATTAGAGTTCAGAGATTTAAAAAAAGAAGGTATAATGCACAGTGGTGCAGCTGGTAGGGCTGTTGCCTTGCAGAAAGAAGGTCCTGGGTTTGATTCCCAGGGTCTCTTTCTGCATGGAGTTTTCATGTTCTCCCATTGCATGGTGGGTTCTCTCTGGGTGCTGCGGCTTCCTCCCACATGTCCAAAAACATGAGGAATGGTCAGGTTAATTGGTCTCTCTAAATTCTCCTTAAGTTTGAATGCACACTATAGTCACACAAGACTATAGTGTGCATTCTCCAACTTTTTTTTTATATCTTATACATATAAAAAAGTTCATAGAGGAGAGAGAATGTCTTTACCATCTTTTAGTTTGCCATGTGTAGTCAAACACATTGTGTTTCATTTCTTCATTTTACTGGCCTGGAAACAATCAGGCCTGGATGCAGCTCATAAAATTTCACCAAATAATTGGATTCAGTTGAATCCTAATTTCACAAGGGGGATAATATATATTTCCACATGGGGCCAAGTTGGTTTGGATTGTTCTTTTCCCTTTAATGAACGGTATTACCACTTATGTTAAAATTTATTTGATGATCCAAAACACATGACAAAACAGGCAATACAAGAAGAAATATGTATTGGTGGAGAAATACTTAATCAGAGCATTGTACATGTTTATATATTCATGATTTACAGGAAGGAGGGTAAGTGTAACAGTATGCAATGCAGTGTCAATAGTTTCTTTGTTTGTGGTGATTTATAATGGGTGCAGGATGCACCTTTACAGTAGGGTCATGTAATTGGATCTCCAGTAGGAAGTAGCTGAGTTCCACTGCAGTCTCTGTGTCTAATAGCCCACCCACAGGCACTACTGCTGGCAACATGAATCATCCTCACACACTGTGTGTTGTTGAACAATCACACTGAACTTTGTATGGTTCCAAACACAAATCTAGTAAAAAAAAAAAAAAAAAAAAAAAAAAAAAAAAAAAAAAAGACTGTACGTTGGATAAACAAAAAAAATTTTGAATTAAATAAAGAATATAAAAAGTATACACGCTGTTCAGGAATTTTCTAGGAT
>CAEGAF010009879.1:0-22784 GCA_903067075.1 Micropoecilia bifurca
TCTTCTTTTTATGGCGGTTGGCAGAACATTGAGAACGCTGACGCTATTGCGCCCTCTACTGCGCATGCGGGACACTTTCATGTCGTTTGCCCGTTCACACTGCAGGTCACATACAGGTCGCATTTACTGGAAGTGTGAACGGCCCGGTGAAAAAATTGGAATTGCCAAAAAAATCGGAATTGAGTCACTTCGGGCTGCAGTGTGAACGCAGCCTATGTGACCTGTATCTGATCTTTTCATGACAGACTGAACAACACAGGTCTGATTCTTTTCGAATGTGACCAAGACCGTTTGGATATCCGATATGTATCCGATTCAAATGCGGCCTAACCACCAGGTCGCATTCATCCGACCGGAACCTCACCAATACTCTACTAACGTCACTATTCTGTGCCTTGTTACGTGTAAGCAGGAAGAAAAACAACAACCCTGTTGGACTATATTGGGGATTAAGTTGTTAATATGCTGCTCGGGCCGGACAACAATTTCAAAATCATAAGCATCCATGTTTACTTCCATCCATGTTACTAGCATCCATGTTTACTTCCGCAAACACTGAGCTCTTCTTCTTTTTATGGCAGTTGGCAGAACACTGAGAACGCTGACGCTTATGCGCCCTCTACTGCACATGCAGGACACTTTCAGATGGTTTGCCCATTCACTGGAGAACACATACAGGTCACATATATTTGGAAGTGTGAATGGCCACGGCAAAAAAATCTGAATTGGGTCACTTTAGGCTGCAGTGGGAATGTAGCTATGTCGAGGGCCATTTGGCATGTTTCGAGCTTCTAGCATGGTGGAATTTGAACCGTTTGGAGCGTATAAAGCGCTAAGAGCGTCCAACGCGTCCGACGCTCCACATAGACTTTGAATGTAAACCAGACACGCATGACGCGTCAGACGCGTTTGTTGTGAACGCACCGTTAGACTTTAATATCTTGCAAATCTAGTTTACGATCAGTGAAACGTTTTGTGTTAGTCCAGGAGAAAAACCTTGAGAAGAAGTGAGCTGGGACAAATTTCTACATGTGTTTGTATTTCTGCTACATATAATGTTTTATATCTATAAATAGTTGTATGCACATCAGTACAAACCTGCCCAACACCTGAGTCAGGAATTCTGCCCCAGCATGGCCACCATAGCGCAATTTTCAATAGAAACCTCCTGAAACCGGGTTCTCCTCCTCCCCACTGCGCCTTTCTACCCCTCTGCTCCGCTCACACACTCGCTCTTCTCCTCCCGCTCCCTCAGCAGGTGGCGTATGGAGGAGTTCTGCGTGGACAGCGTGCTGGACAGCAGGGGCATCAGGCACCGGAAGCCCTCCCTCAGCTCCTCCACGTTCTTCACCAGGCTGCTGATGTGCGAGTTCAGCTCCCCCCTGCAGCCCTGCACCTCCGCCAGCACGTCGTACATCAGGCTCTGCATCTGTGCGCCAGTTTGGTGGAGGAGTTACACCAACACTCGATCGAGGATTTTGTTTTGAGGGAGTCACAGTTGCAGCTAAAACAATTCAATCTGCAATCTAGAAAAATTTGGTTTATTTGCAAAATTCGCAATTGTTCAGGTGTTTGCTGTAAACAAATTCAGACAGTCGTGTTCCATGGATTAGAGGACGTGTCCTGATGAGACTCGTTTGTCAGAGACGAAACAGGTAATCCTGTGAAAACATCGATCTCTGCTGCCATCTGAAGAAATGCACCACTCCCGGTCAAAAACAACCAATCAGAGCCAGGAGGAGGGTCTTAGTGCTGCCAATCACCTCATATACTTGCTGCTAAATATGCTAATGGCAGAGAAACATCTTCTACAGGAAAACCTGTGGCCATGCTAGCTACACTAAGCATTCAAGACAAGTTTGGTTGATGAGAAAAAGCTGCAACAAGAGGAAAAGTGTGAGCAGCGCGTACATGAACATGATTGAGATCGCTAAGACCCTCCTCTTGGCTCTGGTTGTTTTTGAAAAATTTATCAGACAAGCTTGATTTTTTTCACAGATTATTTGTCTGATATCATACTGTTATGACGTAGTGATAGTTTTAACAGTTATGTAAAAAAAATAAAATAAAAGTTACATACTGCAGCTTTAATGTTAATACAATATTCGGCCATCATGGAGAAAACAACTTTGTTCACTTCCTCTGGTATCATTCTGAAAACTACAAGCAGACTACAAATTTAAAACAAAGCAGAAAATCCACGTCATCATTCACAAATTCTCCTGCTTTTTGCTGCTTGGCCCAGTAGAAATTCAACCAAAGAAATCCAATACAATGAGAGAAATTTCAATCAGAGTAATGAAAGGAGATTTGAATCAAACAGAATTGCATAGGAGGGCAAATTGCTAGATTAGAAAGATTTGTAGAAACGTTAGTGGTCAAAAATCCTCCATGGACTGCAAAGGACCAGAACCTTCAAAAGCCTGGTCCAAAAGAACAGCAAAATCACACGACTCAAAACCAGAACTTTTAGTCATTCGTCAGCATATCTGGACATTAAAAATGAAGGATAAATTAAGGTACTTCCTGTTGAGAGTGAGGCAGGGCGGCAGCTCGATGATGCTGGAAATCAGCAACCTTTGCAACCCTGAGAGCCTTTTCTGCCTTTGGTTACACAAACTACTTGAAACAAATTAGCTTATTTAACTTAGCTCATTAAGAGTATTTTTTATTTTTGTTTTCATGTTATAGAGTAAAGTTATCAAGCTTTTACACAATTTTGGAGTTGTAAATAAGATTCTTCAGGAATGCTGAACAAATATTGGTCAAAAGAGCAAAAGCAATCTCTCGTAAGAAGTAAAGATGCAAAATAATTTTGAGGCTGCATTTGAGGCACTTTGGGTTGAGTTTAGAAAACCAACTAGATTTAGTTTGATTTGCTCATCGCAAACACCTTGAATGCTTCTTTATTTTGCTCATAAACCTAAATTTTTGGGGGTGTTGAATAATTTTAGGCGCAACTGCACATGATGCCTTCACTTGCCTCTCTCACCTTGCAGAGGTCAACGAGCGTGTTCCCCTGATCTGCAAGGATCCTCTTCTCCATCTTCACTCTCCGTAACCTGAAGGTGGAGAGACAGTCATAAATGCAGCTGTAAGGAATCTGTAGGAATCGCTTGAAAAATTATTCAAGATGTCTGAATATTTTTCATTTTTGTCACTTTGTCCCCACCAAGCTTCAATGGAGTTTTATTTTCATGATTGGATGATTGTAAGGTGGGAAAAAGATGAATCATTTTCATTTTTTATCAGTAAAAATCTGAAATGTGTGCATGCATTTCTGTTCAGTCCCCTTTACTTTGTCACCCCTATATAAGCCCCAGAGAAACCAACTTTTTTTCAGCAGCCACCTAATTAGTAAACAGAGTTCTCATTAGTTTAGTTTTCCATTTGTGAATGTGTCAGAGGTTTGTTGGAGAACATTAGTGAACAATCCGTGTCATGAAGGAAAAACATGAGAAAAAAATTATTGGTATATGAAATAATCTGCCAGTGGAGCTAGAAATTAAAAAAAAAATCAACATTATAGAATTATTAACGTAAAAATAAGATGCTATTTCTTGCTGAAAAGTTACTTGTAAATCAGTTTTATCTTATTTCAAGTGTACTAAGATATTTGCACTAGAAACTAGTGATATTGTGTAACTTTAGGTTGAGCATGTTCTCTTTTAAAGTTGAATCATTTAAATATCAATCACTAATTTTGCACATAAATTACATCAGAATTAAATAGTTTTTCTTCCTAAGAGCTTAACTGTAGAGTCGTATCTTCTGAGTCAAGCTCACATATGCTAATCACTAACTAACACTGGGCAAATAAAGAGGTTTAGATAAATAAAGCTTAACGTACTTTAAAATAAATACCTCCTAAACGTAGGAGGTAAAACCACAAACACAGACGTAATCTGCGATGCGGAAATGCACTGTAGAGAAACACTAAAATGTATTTAAATTCCAAATTAAATCAGAATTTTGTGCTTTACTGTTTATTGACACCAGGTTTGTAGAGATGAAACAGAAAAGGAGGAACCTGCAAATAAAAAACAAAACTGGATAAACCATATTCCATATGCTACTGATTGTGCTCTGTGGGATCGGATGATAAATGGAAACCAGACTGAAAAGGCGGCAGGTTCCTGTGGTCTTACTGGTGGATGGCCAGCAGCAGCTTCCTCTGGTGCATGCGGACTCTGGTGTTGTCTCTTTCTCTTGACAGCTTAGTGTGCTTGTAGATGAGCCAAGTCTCTCTCAGCACATTCGCTGCTGCAATTTTTATCTGGTGAAAGGGCGCAGAAAATCACGAGGAGTTATTGCGTGTTTATGCACATAACCTCTAAGTGCTGTTTTTACGGGATGTGCTGACTAACACCAACCTACCGTATATATTACTGAGAGCCACGTAAGTCGTTTGGACTCATTATTGACTTTCATATTGAAAATAGATTGTAAATAAATCCTCCAGGTTGGCGTCTTCGTCTTTCTCAAACCCTTTCTGTTGGATTCTTACTAACCTGCGCAAATATTTTACCCCACTTGAATATTTTCCCACAATTTTTCATGTCAGTTTTTATTAAAGACGTCAAAAATGGTGAGAAAACATGTATGTTAATAATTGGGCTGAAACAATTACTTGGAATAGTCGGAATAAGTGGCAGATTTAGCTTCAGCTGGTTCAAATTCACATTTTATTGTCTTTTGGGCAATAAAATGTTTATTCTCTAATTTGTAAAAAAGGAATTAGATTTTAATATTTTAACCCCTTTAGATGTAATTTTTCTGTACAGAGCAAACAAATATTTTTTCAAATATTTTATCCAACAACATTTTCATAATTGCAATAAAGGGAGAAATATTTTTTTTACTAGCAGTTTGACGTAGTCAGAGTTTACACTGATAAAAAGCATAGAAATGTAATAAAAATAAATGGTTTAATATTTTAACCCTTTTTAGGCCTAATGTACAAACAGATGTTTTATTTTAACACTTTTGGCATTAGAGGATGAAAAAAAAATTTTTTTTTTACAATTAGTTCAAGAAAGTCTATTCATGAAAGTTTATATTCATAAAAAACCATCAGCGTACAAATACAATAAATTAATTGTGAAATCACAAATACGCTATAAAATCCCTTCGAATACTTTTTTCTTTTCCCAGTAACAATTAATATTTTTTATCCCAACTCCTGGTGTTCATTGAGTATAGCTTTCAAAAGATCATACGATTTAATCATAGAAAATATTTTCAAAATAATTTCGCCTACTATCGCTGGAAATACTTGAAATTATACTGAGAGCTATTTCAATAGGCTACCTGCCATGAACTTAAATAGATATTTTTGATAGAAAATAAACAATCACTCCTCTTCTTCCCTGCAGAGAAATATTTGTCTTCTCTGATGCCTGAAGCTCATATCAAGTTAAGATTTAAAAACTTGAATATTCTAAACCTTCAGCAACAAGAATCATTCAAATTTAATGGTTTAAACCCAGAAATACACCACGCCCATTCCAAAGGATGTGGGATTGAATATGATATATAAAAGGTCCAAGTGGTTAAATGAGAAATGTGGCAATTTTGACAACTAAAAACAACAGCTTTGTTGCAGCTGTAGTTGTTAGTATTCACCCTCTTGGAGATGTGAGAGTCCATCATAAAGTTGTGGACGTGCTTCTCAGCTCGGGTCAACTCCAGCTTCCTGGCCACCACCGCCACCACCAGGACCGTGCATCCTGCCCCCTGTTGAGACACCAGGTGTCAGGGTTTGATGGGACTGGACTTCACGGTGGATCAAACTCCCCGCCTCCGTCTCACCATGATCCCAGTGAGCAGGCAGATGCTGCGGCCGCAGTAAGTGTGAGGGACCACGTCTCCGTAACCGATGGACAGGAAGGTGACGGAGACCATCCACAGGGCCTCCATGTAGTTGCTGCTAAGGTCTCTGTAATTGTGGTGCCTGTAGGGACAAACAAGACAATTTTCTTTCCCCTGTCAACCCAACAATGGCATAGTTAGTTTGAAAAAGTAACTTGATTACTGATTACGGTACTTTACTGATCATTCTATTCTAAATAATCAAATGCAATAGTTTAAAAGTAGTTTAAAAGTAACGACTTTTAAGATAGATTACAAGTTACGTTGTCAGTTACTTTTAGTAGCTGCCGACGGCGCCCCCTGCTGCTTCAACTTAAAAATGCCAATTAGGAATTTACAAAAATAAATACTAATTCATGTTAGTTTATATAAGCCAAAAAGAAAACAATATAAACGCAGACAAAATATTAATCTGAACATCAGCAATCGGCTAGTATGCCTGATCTGGGATCGACTGGTAATGTCTCGGTCCTCCACTAGGAGGCTTTCCTCGAAATATGCCTACAAAAACATAACTAATTTTGTCCAACCTGCTTCCAAGGGTGTAGAAATAGCACTTTGTCGCCAGCATGTTGATATCATCATTTTTTTTTAGCTGGAAACAAACTCAAAATATTTCCTGTATTTCCGGCTAGAAATCGCGCATCTCTCTCCTGCCATTGTTTTACGTTTGTGTCGCTGCATGGGACACGAAGCAGGAGGAGCAAAGTAAGTATAGATGTTTTTAAATAGTGAAATGACAAAAACGCAAAGTGATTTGGATAAGTAACTTTAATCTGGTTTCAGGTTTGGAAATAGCACGTTAAGTTGTTTGTTACAGAAAAAAGTGGTCGGGTTAGCGCACTGGGTCACTATGGAAGCCCATTTCCGCCATAAAAAAAAGCTAAACAGGAAGTCATAATTTCGACATTCAAAGTCATAATTTCGACTTTCAAAGTACTTTGAAAGTCGAAATTATGACTTTGAAAGTCGAAATTGTGATTTTAAAACTCATAATTATGACTTTGAATGTCGAAATTATGACTTTGAAAGTCGAACTTATGACTTCCTGTTTAGCTTTTTTTTTCATGGCGGTAATGGGCTTCCATATGTTACTCTGTCAACTCTTACTAATGTTTTACTGTGTTAGGTTTGAAGTCATTTTTAATTTCTTCCAAACCAAACAGAAATAAAACGCCCCTCATAAATAATAGCATATCAATATGCACCACACAAGGATGTGGAACCAGTTTTTACATCCTTATTCACTGAGGACAAATTATTTCAGTAATTACAAATTACAAGTACTTCTATAAAGAAAGTTGAAACTCCTTCAAAATAGGAATAAGTTCTGACTTAAAACTTACGTATAGACTTTTTAGTTCAGCAAACTAAAACCAGAAATTATGAAATTATGCGACGCTCCACACACATACCTCTCACACACATGCAGGCCCCACGCTGCCACAATCCACAGAGAAACACTGAAAATCATCAGGACAGTGCCAGGATAGGTGGTCATCAACGTTTTCCCCACAAAGCGGGTGTTGAAGTGGATCTGGCGATTAAAAAAAAATCCACTCATTATGTCATCATTTTGACACAAGAGCACTACTTAGCCAGACTACTTAAAATAGCACCTGTCAGATAATCCTTACATAACACAGAGGAGATGAGGGATAAGAAAACTTGTTCGCAATCTGGCTCGATACATGGACGGTAGGTTTGGTTTTGCAGGGGAGGGAGGGATGCAGACGTCATTTTCATCACTTTTTCATCACGTCATTTTCATCACTTGCGGTTATAAGGGAGGGATTAGCCAGGTGGACATGTTGAGATATGAAAATGAAAGCAGGCACATAAAGGAGTCAGCGAGGGACATGTCTGGCATGTGAAACCAGCAGGGTTTGTGAAAGTGAAACTGTTAGTCACACCTCAAGCGTCACACTTCTACAGACCTCTCGGCCCACCTAGACACAACAAGATATAAACAGATGAGGATGAAATGTACAAAACTGAAGGGCAGCTCAAGTCATTGTCCAAAACAGTCTCCAAATTTCACAAATCATACCCTATAAGCAGGCTGTTTCTTGAATTTTTCTTCTTGATTCAATTTACACGAGTCAGGCTTTCAAAATTCAGTTAGGCCAGATTTAAGAAAGCATGTGAAGGAGTTACGCCCCCACCTTGTTCAGGGCTCCGATGCTTCGGGAGGCCGTGTCCGTGAAGAGGCGGCTGTGCAGCATCATGGCCCGACCCAGCAGGTACAGTCTCAGAAACATTGGCAAAGCCAGCATGATCTCCAGCTCGGTTTCAGAGAGGGTTGTGCGGACTTTGGTCTTCTGGAAGTATGCCACTATTCCCACCGGATAAGGATGGATGGCCACTATGAAGAGCTCCAAGACGATCAGGGCGAACCGGTCGGTGGTCATGGCTATTCTCCAGTCCTCTGCACCAATGTCATGAACGTAGAGCTGTCTCAAGGAAGAGAAGAAATTATTTAGCTGAAGCAATTCTTCTGTCCAGAGTTGGATTTAGTTGTGGTCTACACAAAATCTTTATGTCTAGTTTGTAGTGCAAATGTCTTATTTCATATTAAATAAGACAAAACTAACTTGCAATAAACTTTTCAGCTAGAAATATGAGCTTGTTTTGTGACAATAACTCCTCAATATTTATGAAACAGTATTAGTTCACTTATAGGAAGACATTTTCCCCAGTGACAGTATAACTAATACTTTTTAAAATCAATATTAAGAAATTATTTACTTAAATTTTAAAACAAGTTCATATATCTTGCTGAAAAGTTACTTGTAAGTTAGTTGTGTCTTATTTCAAATGCATTGAAATAAGAGCACTAGAAACTAGACCAAAAATACTTGGTAAAATTTTGTGTTTTTTCAGTATACAAATAAAAACTAATCAAAACTTTTCCCATTTAAAAGAGGAATACCCCAGAGTAACCTCTTAAGTCCACTGTTATTCTGATTAGTTTTTGAATTGATTGCAACAAAACATTCATTCAAAGATTAGATGGGCCCTGTATAAATGTTGCTAGTCTGGAACGATACTAATTGGGACTTTCTTCTAATAAAGGACAACATTGGGCAAAAGGGAATTAGAAATGCACAACATATCCCAGTTTTTACCCAAAGTTGTTCAAAATCAATTTCTATTATTCTACACATTAAACCTATTGTGACAATTAACATGGGGTCATTATTTAACCTGTGGACGATCCATTTTTCCCCATATGGTCCCCATAAGTCTGTCTTCATAAGAATGTAGTTGTCAGATTTGGAAGATATCAGTTTTATCTATTTAAAAATGTCCATGCAAAACAAACTAGAATAATTTGAGGAGCACTTTTAAAGTATGCTCATAGTATAAAAATATATTTGCAACTCAGACACCCCAGCCAGCAACATTCACTGCAGAAACACAAAATCTAAACTATTTCTGTTTGGTTTCTTGTGCAAATATCTTAGTACTCTTAAAATAAGACGAAACTAACGTACAAGTAACTTTTCAGCAAGATATAGGAGCTTGCTTTTAGTAAAAAAAAAACAAAAACATTAATATTGACACAAAAAGATTTTCATCCCATTGGCAGATTCTTTACTTATAGCAAGAGAAAAACATCTTGCTTTCTATATTTTTACTTGTTTGGAGAAGAGTATCTTAGTTGGTGATCTTTACCAGATTACAAACTTCAAGGAAAGGTTAATCTACCTTATTTATAATTAAACTCCAGCTTTCTGAGAAAACTAAATCAGGATGGGAAAAACCCCAATATTTCAGGATCAGTCCTTAAATATTGTCCTACTTTTCTTCAGCACTGGGTCACGGTGCAAAACCAGGTCAGCAGTGATTGGGAAATCAGAAAGCGGGTTATATAACGCGCTCCTCTGAGGATGAGGTGTTGAGTTTGTTCAAAAAAAGCGCTATCTCAAAAAATGTTCCCACACTCAACTCTGAAACGTTTATTTGAAACAAGTTGAGAAAGAATTTTCCAACAGATAAGAAACTTTTAAAATGTTACAGAAAAATGGTTGGAGTCTTTAATTTCAAAGATTTTAAGAGACACGTCGGGGATCATTTTTGGTTAGGTAAGAATGAGCAGCTGGGTCACCTGCACCTCACAGCAGTGGTACGCCAAGATGAGGCCCAACAGGATGAGCGTAGAAAAACTGATGACTGACTTGAAGCACAGCGAGTAGATGGAGCTCTGCAGGAGAAGCAGCACATGGAGAATTATTCACATCCAACCTGTTTAAATCAATTTGACAAAACAAAATCAGAATAACTGAAACTTCAGAACAATACAAATTCTGCTACAGTGCGTTATTATTATTATTATTATATATTTTTTTGCGTTAATTGTAAAAACAAAATCTTGCCAAGTATTTGTGGTATAACTGCTGTAGAACACTTCGAAGTAAGACAGTAACTTTTCAGCATTATATAAGAGCTTGTTTTTAGTAAAAAAAAATCCTTATTTCACTTATATCAAGACATTTTTTTCTAGTTATAGGTAAAATAATCTGCAAGTGGACCTAGCACTTTTTCAGCAACATTAAGGAATCATTGGCCTAAAACAAACTCCTATATCTTGCTGAAAAGTTACTTTTAAGTTAGTTTTGTCTTATTTCAAGTGTAATAAGACAAACTAGTCAAAGATACTTTGCAAGATTCTGTATTTTTGCAGTATTTGCTGCACCTTAAAATTAACCCCATAAAGCTCAGAGTTTGTTGAACATATTGACATGTAATATATGCACATGGTGACAAATACAACTATTTCAGGGATATAAAAGTGAGGAAACATCTTTAGTCCTGTGCAACTGTCTATAAAATGGCCTTTTCCTGCTGTTTCTCACATCATGACGACATATTAAAGATGCAGCTGTGCAGTGTGATTTGTTGCACTCCAGATTCCCTCTGACCTTGCTGTAGATGCTCCAGGAAAGCTCTGTCTCCATCACCATCATGACCACCCCGAACAGCCCCACCGCCAGGGCGCAGTCGTTCAGCCGCTGCCTCCTCAGGAACAGGGACCTCCTGCGGACCAGCCGCCAGCCGATGTTGTGCGTCCGCGAGTACGAGTCCTTCTTGGCGTCTTCCTTGCGTTTGGGGCTGTGCTGAGGACTGGGGTTGGGGCTCCTTGTGAAGCGCTTGGCCCCTGGCAGCGGCCCCTTGGCCTCCCCTGGGTGCTGGTGGTACTGCAGCCCCTTGTGCTGCTGCTGTTGCTGCTGGAGGTTGTCGTCCTTGCTGGTGATGATGATCTCTGGGAGGCTCTGGCGGTCGTGCATCTCCAGAGAAACGTTGCCTGGCTTGCGGTACCCTCGACCGTCAACATCCCGGAGATCCAGGTTGGACCTGCTGTGGCCCTTGAAGGGCGAGCCGCAGGGGGACATGGGCACGTCGGTGAAGGACGTAACCGTCTCCTGGAGTCTGTTTGCGCTCAGAGTTTTAGTTTTGCTCTGGTTATTGCGCTCGTTCACACCTGGATTTTGCGGCCGTTTCTCGCATTTTTTCTCTTTGCCCTTGGTTTTCTCTCTCCTCCTGTTGGATCGAGGCGTCGCAGTGACGTAGAGGTGGCCGTTGTACAAAGGCGTGGTAGCCAGGGCCTGGGTTCTGTCCAGCCATGCGGTGTGGTCGATGGGTGTCTGGACTGTGTGGTGAATCCCACATTGGGGCGTGTAGGCCTGAGGTGGGGCCACCATCCTGGGTGGCAGGAGGGGCCGGTGGTCCTCCAGCTCGTCTCCATCCACCACCGTTGAGTTCATTGACGGAGAATGCTCCATGGGGAAGAGATGCTTTTATGGTTCAAACAGGAGACGAGGGAATATATTAGACAAAACAAACACCAAGGTAAAAAGAGTCTGAACAGATGGTAGCAGCAGTTGGATGGAAAATTGCTGCTGAAGTTTAGCGAGCAGAGATTTTTCACATCATTCACAGCTCTACGCCTCACATATGCTCACGTTTAAAAAAATTCAGGCATATAAAGGTTGTCTCACTTTGTATGGAAGAGGATTAGGGCCTCTGAGAAAAGAATCTGACTTTCTCTGAAGTCTGACTTTTAATCTCAGAAGATTAAAGTCATAATTCTGAGATTAAAGTAAAAATTCTGCGAATAAAGTGGGTATTGTGAGATTAAAGTAAGAATTGTGAGAAAAAAAATGTGAGAATTCAGAGAAAAATGTCCAGAGTTCTGAGATTAAAGAATTCCTTAGTCACAGAATTAAACGGGACAATTTGAGAATTCTGACTAATTCTGAGATTAAAATCAGCATCCTAAGAAAAAACTCGCAAGTTCTGAGGTAAAGTCAGAATTCTGCGATTTAAATGGGTATTCTGAGATTAAAGCGTCCTTTAACCTCAGAATTCTGACTTTACCTTTGAGTTTAAAGTCAGCATTCTGGGGAAAAAAATTGGGAAAAAAGTCAGTATTCTGTGATTTAAGTCTGAATTCAGAGAAAAAAAAGTCTGATTTATTTCCTTGCAGTGGCCCTAATTCTCTTCCGTACCCCTGCAGATCCAAACGTTTTCTTCTATTGTTTTTGATCCTACCTTACTGTCCAGGCCGGGTCTCAAAGCAATCCACAGCGAGGATTAAAAACGGCTTTGTCTGCTTGTTTCCCACCGACGTATTTCAGCCCTCAGTCCTGAAGGTCACATTCGTCCGAATCACAAAGATCTTCAACTTGAACTCCTTAAAAGGTCTCAACAGGATCATTTTCAGTGGAGAACGTTCAAACAAAGATTCAGCACCATTCGGCTTGGTTGCATTCACAGCCTAATATTCCCATCGTCCGCTCCCTTCATGTGTGAACTTTCCCTGCGGATCCCCCAAGAGCTCCTCCCATGGATTCGTCTGAAGCTCAAGAACTTCCCCTGAACACGTTGAGTTGGACTCGTTGATATCCATCACATCTAAAGACATTCATTCAGTCGCTCTGTGATCGTCAGGGCTTCTCCTTAAAGCTCGGCTGGGGCTTAATGACAGCAAGGACTAAGTTGCAGATGTTGCAAAGGCAACGACTGGGTCATCTGTCAGAGGGGATTGGCAGACTTCATCCCGCCGGATGGTTTGTGTGTGCATGTGCACAAATGTGAATGTGCAAAGACCCCTAGGGCTGAAGATCAAGCTGGAAATGTTCTTATAATCAACACAGAAATGGCATTTTACTGCATTTCATCTATAATCTCTTTAATTGGACTCATTATTTTCACGAGAGAAGTGTGTTTTTGAAACACTTCGGGGAAAAAGGAGACGTAATCCTCAATCAGTTCAGCAGATTAGCATTGAAGATTATTCAGGTGAAATAGAGATTGTGAGGTGATGAGATTATGAAATATCAAATATGCCAGCCGATTCAAGCAATAGGGTGGAGTATTAAAGGCCAGAGTCATAACAATGACATTCAGCATCATGAATTTATCTAAATCCGTGTGACAGATGGGTGCAAAGATAATAGAGCGGCCTCTGACTGGAAAGACCCAAGAAGCAAAGGGTGGGTGGAGCGCAACTGGATAGTAGCGGGATAACAAAAAAACCCTGTATTTAATCTGTAGACACCGTCTATTTAAAGATGGATTGAGGGAGAGCAGCGGGAGAGTAACAGCAGGTATCATCCACTCTGATTTTGTCTTCTTCAGACGCTCTTCCTGATGTTTATTACACTGTTTTGAAGTATTCACAGCTCTTTGTGTTTATTTTGGGGCAATTTTATGTCAGAGATCAACAGGAATAGTACTGTGAAGAGGAAGGGGAAATACACACAAAACAATTTCAAACAAGTTTTGCAGGCATTTGCAAGAAGGCCTCCTGAATATACACTTTGCTGAATCACCTTGTGCTGCAGTAACATTAACTGAATCTGTTGAGCAAGTCAAATTTAAACCTGATTCAAAATTAGCTAGAAAGCTAGTATTAGCTTAAATGCCATCATTAAGATGTTGGCTTAACACTGCCATGTATTTTTTGGTTTTCATTTGTTTTCACCTTGTACTTTGCCTCACCATGGCTTTAAATTTCACAAATTTCTTACCAATTAGCAGGTTTCCTTGCTAATAAAAATGTTACCAAAGTCATATAGTTGTGACCAGTGGTGTGCAGTGTTTAATCAATTTCGGTCTGTTCTGACCAAAGCACTTGGTTCCACATGCTTGCTTAAAATATGCATAAAATATGCATCTATATTTGTGCATGAAAACAATAGACTATTTTCAAGAAATTAAAAATATGAATATTAAAAAACACAGCAGGGATATTATTTAAAATAAAAAAAACCTAAATTAACTGCATCGATGTAATCATTCAGTTTTCTGTTACCAGTGATGGTTATAAAGTCTTACAGCTGCTGGGAGGAATGATATGCGATAACGCTCCTTTGTGCACCTAGGATGCGACAAACAAAAAAATAAAAAATGTTAATATTATTAAAAAACAACAGCAAGGATATTATTTCAAATAAAAAACAGAAAATAACTGCATTGATGTAAGCGTTCAGTTTTTTTGGGAGCAGTGATGCTGATGGGAGGAAGGATTTGCAATAATGCTCATTTGTGCACCTAGGATGCAACAACACATACATTTTCTGAAAAACCATAGCAATATTTAACATATGTTCTTCTCATTGTGTGGATGCCACATTTTTCAGACTTCTACTTATGGAAAAACGGAATACTACATATAATTCTAGTTCCACACAAAAAGCACTTAAAATGCTTTAAAGTGTTTGTATATAACGTGACAAAATGTGGGAAGGCTCAGTTTGTATAAATACTTCTGTATTTTATATTTCAATATTCTCATTCCTTATTATTGCAGACAGTTTTTGATTAAATCTGTCACTCAGCATAGAAAAACAAAAAAATCTACCCCATTTAGTTTGTTTTTATAGGGAAAAAAACTACTGCATCCTTACTGTGTTCTAGTTACACACACCCACAAATGTTTCTAAATTATGTTGTCCTAAATTATACACATCTGCAAGACTTCAAATTAATTCAAGCCTCCTGCCAAAGCTTGTAAATCCACACTGCTGTAGTTGGTAGCTGAGTGTCAATTCTTCTGGGCTTCGTGGACAGAAGCCAGCAAATTCTCAGTTAGTCTCCTCTGCTGCAAATCCTCCTCTGACTGTTAAGAAAGTGAAACGAATCAGGGGATATTTTCAGCCTCCCTAATTGCTGGGGCTGGTAAGTGGCAAATATGCTCTGTGCCCTAAATCTTCAGCGTGTGCCAGTTTATCTTCTGGTCAGGTTAATTGCTTCGGTCTGATCTGCTGGGAGGAAAAAAGATAAACAAGACTCACTTGGAGAGGTAACAAATAGGACTTAAGAAGTCAAAGGTTGTGATTAGAGTCTAAGGAAGTGTCCTACATATTTGGGTAGAGTCGATTGAGAAAATATGAAGATGCAAAGCGACAGAAGGTGACACAAGTAAAGTTGATTTACCTCTGGCCAAAATATAGCTGAAGGTATCCTGTAAGATCCTAAAACATCAACAGACTGATCGAATGAGTGTTACAATCTAAAATGCATGAGCCAAAAACAGATCAGAAAGCATCTATGAAACAACACTGAGAGCAGTTGTCTGCACATACTTCAAAGGAGACTGAAAGCGGAAAAGCAGCCACGGTTATTTTTGATCCTGCTGCCTTCTGGCAACTAATACAGAAATATCCACAGTGATGCCGGCAGACTCTGCATGTAGTTAGATTGTTTTGCAGCTTAAATGAATGTTGAACTCCTAATATTTTATGTATGAAACCCAGAGGGCTGAGGGTGAAATATTGTTGTACAGGACGCTGTTCATTAAATTAAATATGTCATTGTGAAATTCTGCAGACCTCTTTGGTGGAAAATGCCACGACAGGGTAGTGACTGTATTATTCTGATGATCATGTTTGTCTTATTTAATACTTATGAACTATCACCAAATGAACCAGTCTGAGCTGCACACCCAGATTAGATTATGTTTTCTGCAGCCAGACTGTCTCTCCAGACGTTAATAATCTGTCCTGGGTATGAAAATAATGTGTTGAGTCTGTCTGACAGAGCTTTTTACTCTGCCGTGTTCATGAGTGTCTAATCTTGTAAGCTCTCATATCCTGTACAAGGTATTAATAAACCATGACAGTGCTTGACATTTTTTTACTTAACACATCAAAAAAGTCAAAGAATGCTAAGCGGATTTGTCCAGATTATCACTAACTGACTGATCAGCCAACCAACAATTTGACCAAAGAATGGGCCAACTGACTGACCAACCAACTAACCCTTAACAAATGACCTATCAACCAACCCCCAAACCAATGACCAACCAACCAAACCCTAAACGGATGACCAACCAACCCCCAAACCAATGACCAACCAACCAAACCCCAAACCAATGGTCAACCAACCAACTAAACCCCAAACCAATGACCAACCAACTAAACCCCAAACCAATGATCAACCAACCAAACCCCAAACCAATGATCAACCAACCAACCAAACCCCAAACCAATGACCAACCAACCAAACCCTAAACCAATGACCAATCAATCAACTCCCAAACCAATGACCAACCAACCAAATCCCAAACCAATGACCAACCAACTAAACCCCAAACCAATGACCAACCAACTAAACCCCAAACCAATGATCAACCAACCAAACCCCAAACCAATGATCAACCAACCAACCAAACCCCAAACCAATGACCAACCAACCAAACCCTAAACCAATGATCAACCAACCAACCAAACCCTAAACCAATGACCAACCAACCAAACCCCAAACCAATGACCAACCAACCAAACCCCAAACCAATGACCAACCAACCAACCAAACCCCTACCAATGACCAACTATTGGATCAATCAACCGCTACCCAGCAATTT
This sequence comes from Micropoecilia bifurca, assembly GCA_903067075.1. Taxonomy (NCBI): domain Eukaryota; kingdom Metazoa; phylum Chordata; class Actinopteri; order Cyprinodontiformes; family Poeciliidae; genus Micropoecilia; species Micropoecilia bifurca. Next base: position 16,745 of record CAEGAF010009879.1, read on the forward strand.
ACCTAACCAGCAAAATACAGAAACTGAGTGGAAAAAGTAAGTACACCTTGCATTTTCACTCAATTTTAGACCGGAAGCAGTGGCCAAGTGCTGCCTTTGCATGTAATTAATTGATTAACAGTAGCCTATAAAAGCAGGGATTTTGTCTGTTAGAGGTTCCAGTCTGCATGTGTGTGTTAACACAATGCCAAGATGGAAAGGCATGAGGAATGACTACAATAAAGCATTTGTTTCTGTCTATTGGGTTTATAAAAGCATTTGTACTTTATTTGTTTCTCTACACAGATAGATAATATTTATGTGAGGAAAACGTTCAAGATAGTTGCCGGTGATTCCAGGTTGGGACTTCACGTCAGATTTACCTCAGACAAATCTGACGTGAATCTGACTCTATAGATTTTACTCATGTTAAAGGGGACATATGTTGCAAAATGTGAATTATGTTTTTGTTCTTCCATTTGGATCTCTAGTGCTCTTGGACCAGAAGCCACCAAAAAACATGAAAACTGTTTTTCAGAGAGAGGATAATGTGACTTGAGCTTTAGCTGGATTACAAAGTGAGGTAAAGGTACGTCATCATATCTTATTTCATCACCCGGCGCTATAAACACATAAATATTACCTGAACTAAGCTCATAGTCCACACAGGCCTGCAGCCCAAATGGCTTTATCTGAACCTTATCACTTGGAGTCAAGTTTAACTATCTTATTTGATTAATATATGTTCTGATTTATTTTGAGCTTTAGAAGATGGTATACTACTTTTCACTTCTTTTATTTGAAAGTTGTAGCCAGTTTTTGACAACAAATCACTTTCTGCCAAAGAAACACTTTGCCGGATCCGCTATTCCACACATTTTATTGGATTACAGTCCACTTTGTCCTCCTACTGGACTTGCTGCAACAGGATGTAACTGAAATCCATTGGAGCAGAACTTCATCAACTTAACTCCAGTCCAGACAACAGAAAAACGCCACTCTGACAAAATCAGACTTCACAGGGAAGTGCTGGTTTTGTCGATAACATCCTATTAAGTGGAGGGGACATGTCAGCGTAGGAAAGGGCCTAATCCAATCAGCTGGGTAATTAAAAACACACAGCACAGCAGGAGCAATGGCAGATGGCTGATGGCTGCATTGTCAGGTGTGGCATTCAGCATTTAGCACAGTGGAGCATTAAGTGTGCTCAACCAGAATAAGGTGAATTTAACAGCAAGTTTTAATGCAGAGGCATTAAACCTCATCATTTAAATAGACAGTTCCAAACCCCTGAACAATGAGAATACAAAAACGGATAAACACTATTTTTATATAAATAAAACACAGTATTTTGGGTCCCCTGTCAGTAAAATTAACAATTTTGTTGTTTTTACTTGTTTTTGGCAGTAAAAGTTAAACGTTACCACTCCTAGACCTGAGTCTGCATTGTTGACCGTAGTACAAGACCAAGTAACGCGCTGCTGTAAACTGAGTAACTCTTTGCAGACTTTTAGGTGAAAATAGGTAATACGATTAAATCAATAAATCAAGTTTATTTTAATAAACGTTTCAACAAGGTAGTTCAAAGTGATTTACATCATAAAAACGCAAAAATACAAAGTCAGAAGACACCATACAGTCAACAATTAGGAAAACCAGTAAACATTACATCATGTCAAGTGGCGTCATTACACATTATGTGTCATTAACACCTACAATTTGTTTTAGGTTAATTGCTTGCATTAATGTTGACAGCAGTAATATTTGAGAATATTTTCTTTTTTGCATTTTTACTTTTAGTGTAATTTTTAAGTCTGCTTCAAACCCTGCTTCAAATCTTAGACTGTTGCATGTATAATTCACTAGCAGTCAAAGGGACAGTATTATGTAAAATCAGCTTTTTAAAGCTTTACATTGCCTTTATAATGTTATTCCCTCATCAAAAAGAGACCTGAAGCGTTGTCTCCATTCTTTAATGCGTGTTTTAGAAAACTTTTAATCTCCATGGGAACCATTCAGCTGCGGAAAAGGCCTGTGTGAACCTAGCTCCGCCTTCAAGACACAGATCCTCCTGTAAGCTGCCACTTCCATGCTTCTCCCACACTCAGCTCCTTCAGACTAGCCAGCAGCAATTAGCAAAGACCTGTTGTAACTACGCATCTGCTGAGCTATCGCTCAGTGCATCGCTGGTAAAAAATATTCTTAGAGAATTAATAGAGAAACCATATTGTGATAACATCCTAAAGGATGTTATCTGAATATTTTTCAGAGAGAGCAGGAATTTTTAAAGAGACAGAGGCCCAATTTCAAAACATTGAATTACGAATTGATATAGATAGCATTTTTATAACAGTGTTACTTGACTGTACTGTAAAATATTACAATAGATACATAATAATAAATTGGATCAAAGGAAGCACGACAGCTGCAAGTCTTTAAAAGTTACTTATGTAAAGCCTTTAAATAGACTCAAATAGATCATAACAGCAATTCTGGTTTTTGTCACAAGCCCCAAAATTCCTGGCACAAAAATGCCATAAATGTATTACACTTTTTCTAAAAACATGCATTGTTGGTCTATGCATTAAAGTAAGTTTTGCAAAGCACAGTTTGTGGAATTAACTCAAGTTCCTTCTCTGACTTTATTTTGCTGACATTTTTTTGGGGTGGGGGATATAATTAACATCTAATTTCCGTCCTGCTCTGCTTATCCGCCTCCCCTGCTTGTTAACTGAGAGCGGCTGCTCGCTGCTCCCTGACAACACTCCTGCCAGTGCTGAGCTCCAGCACAGCGTGCATTTGGAAAACAAACCACCAGATGTCACCCACGCCTCAGCGCCTCCAAGCTGTGTCTTTACGAGGCCTAATGAATTTAGTTTTGTTGGCTCTGTGTCACACTGGTTGCTCGGTGCACAACAACGTGACGTGCAGAAAATCAGCTAGGCACAAATTGCAAAAAAAAAAAGAAAAAAAAAAAGCAGCAACGAGATGATTAGATTCTGCTTATTTCCTGCTCCAAATGTGCCATTTGTCCTGCTTTTCTTGACTCTGCCATCATTCTTTTCGCCTCAAAGGGCCCACTCTCCATCCTATGTGTGCAGCCGAGCTTGAATGTGTAGCTCCGGATGTGCGACAGGCTTCCTGGGAGAGAGGGGGGTAATTCCGAAGGGCAGCAGAAGTAATAGGGTAATCTATTATACAGTCTAAGTCTTTCTTCCTCATTTTCTTGCCCCCCTCCCCCTTTCTGTGCCTCGGTCTTTCAGCTTCTCGCTGCCTCTGCCCTTGCATCAGCATTTCACGAGGACAAATGAGAAGTAGAGTTTAACTATGCACATTCCCAGTGTCCTCCTGCAGAGCCCAGCACTTTCTCAATTAAACCAGAGTCCGTCTGCACCGCTGATTCAAAGACCTCACACACACTCGCTCTGATACGTACACACACACACACACACACACACACACACACACACACACACACACACACACACACACACACACACACACACACATGGTTTTCAGCCCAGTGGTGCTTGGCCATCACCACTGTAGTGTGTTATCATGAGTGAAAGAATCTGTCATGGAGATTTCTGAAACATGCTGTGCAGCACATGTTAACAAGAGAGAGAGAACACAAAGCAGGGGTGAGTGAAGGATGAATTCATGAGAAACTGTTAGGGATTTGGAGGATAATCTACTGATTACAAACTAAAGGATGAGGAGGAAATTGTTATTTTTACATTTTTTTGCTTCTTATTTGTGTTTGAATTAATAAATGTTATTCAAGTATTTTTGTAACGTTTGTTAAATTTTTGATTAAATATTGTGTTGTAGATTTAAAAAAAACACTCAAGTGTTTTTATTTTATTTTTTTTTAATTGGTCAAATTAGTTAATTCTTTTTATTTATGAAAACAGACACATGTAAGGTCAAATAATCTGTGAAAATATTTGACATGCAGCATTTTCGTCACAAACCTGCCTGATGGCAAAAATTTATAAGATAAAAATAGATACGTAGATAGAAATTACATATTTTAATGTGTTTCTTCCTATGTTTTTTAACACAATTATAATAAAATATAAATTCAAGCCATAATTATTGAAAATCAAAACAAAATAAATTCATTAAAATGGATAAACACATAGAAATTTTATTTTTAATCTATCTATCTATCTATCTCTCTCTCTCCCTCTCTCTCTCTCTCTCTCTACACATATATATATATTTTTTATAAAATTCAAAAATAAATACAAAATAAATAAAAAATTAATCAATCACTGAAAAATGAAGCAAATCAAGATAGATAAATATTTAGAACTTATATTTTAAAATTTCTAGTCATTATTTTTATTTGATGGTAAAAGCGAATAAATCAAACGTGAATTATTTATTTCAGTTTTTATTCTCTGCACTGTTTACATGAATGGCCTCATCTTCTCCTTTTCCCAACAATCTTCACCATCATCTGCTCAACCAATTAAAACCTCTCCATTCTCACCCTCCTTCTCTATCTACAACCCTTTCACTCGCATCATTGACATTTTTCTTGCTTTTCCATTTTAGACCCACCTCCCCTGAGAGGCAGACAGAGCTCTCAGCTCCCATCTCCTCCTCCCCCTCTTCCTCCATCACCTCCTCCTCCTCCTCCTCTTCCTCCAGCGAGCACATGCTCACGCTGCTCCCATCTGATGCCGACTGGATGCGGAGCTCCGCTCACATCTCCATCCTCTGTCCATCCCCTTCTCCTCTGACATCTAGAGCATCTCCGTTTTCTTTTCCCTCCGGTTGCTCCCGACCAGGATGTGGCACTCTGTGGCTCTTCTCCTCTCTGGACTCTCCGCTTTGATCAACGGTGAGCTTGACTTCATCTCTCCTCCTCGTTCATTCAGGATTCTGGCTGCAGCAGTGGCATTTTATAGGAATACAGTCGGGAGCTGGGTGCTGTTTTCCTTTCTTTTCTTTTTTTGCTTCATCTGATATGAATTATTAAGAGAAACAAACATTTTAAGGGGAGAAAAGTGAGCGTATTGCTCACCTGTTTGTTTGTGTATTTACATCTAGGGGTTTCTTTCAAATTAATGTGTTCTGGTTTGTCTAGAGACATATGTTCTGCGCTTGGATGGCTTTATTTATTTATTTTTTAAACCAGGCAGATTGACATCGCGGTGACACATGCAGCAGGCGAAACGATCCGAGTTGTCAGAATATTTCATTACTCCAACATTTTCATTCTGTCCAAATCTGCGCTCAGATCAAGGTAACCACCCCCTGCAGAAGGAGCCCATCAGTTTAACGACACATACAGATCAGCATCTTGCATCTCGTCTCCCTGTTGCTGCAGCCGGGAAGCTGAGTAGGTTTCGGGCTGACGGCGGATGACAGAGCTGAGAGGCAGATCGGGTGAACTTTCCCCACAGGCGACGAGCGAGAGAGAGAGCGAGATAGTCAGGCTGTAGATCAAAAACCAGAACGACATGAAAGACAGGAGGACAGAAAGGTAAAAGTTTCAGACTGAGCTGCTGCAGAAAGAGAAACACTCTGAAGAATCCAGAGCTGCTGCTTCTTTCACTCGGAGGAGCTTTAAAGCTGCCTGATGTTTCTCTGACTCACATTGCCGTCCTTTCTCCTTTTTCACAGCACTATGGAGAAGTGCAATAATATTAATCACACTCTGTCTTGTTGTTATGAGGTTTTCTCCCGAGTTCAGTTGCTTCTTCTCTTCTTCTGTGCTGTTTGTGCTCGACTTTGGCAGAACTTTCTAAATATGTGCATGGGAATTAATAAAACGTGGATGGAATAGGAAGTGAATAATTAAAAAAAAGCTACTTGAACACTGAGCAGTGTGTGAAACTGAAGTCTTAAGGAAATAGCAGAAAAAAGTCAGCAAAAACTTGAGATGTTTTTGGTAATTATCGATTTGGTGTAGATTTTGTAGCCATTAAGACTTAAAAACAGGTTTTTTCTGTTAAACTCTGTTGTGCTCTTCTATCTATCTATCTATCTATCTATCTATCTATCTATCTATCTATCTATCTATCTATCTATCTATCTATCTATCTAT
>CAEGAF010009884.1:0-14479 GCA_903067075.1 Micropoecilia bifurca
TGCCAGCATCTTGCACCCTGCTGTTATGTGCTGGACTGTCTCAGGGGCCTCCTTGCACAACCTACACCTTGGGTCTTGACTGGTGTGGTAGATCTGAGCCTCTATTGCTCTGGTGTTTAGGGCCTGTTCCTATATATGTGTATGTGTACAGAGATTGTACACACACACATAGACACACTTTTTTGGATATTGCTCTTTGAATGAAACTATTCTGCTTGGTTTTAAATGTGAAGGATCTCTTAAGAGCAGAAGGGACTGTTAATGTATCCTTAGAGACCGATTACTGTAAAGCCTTTCCCCATTTACTTAAATATGTACCTTAAAGATTAACAACTGCTATTAATTCTTGTTTACTGTGAAGAAAAACACATTAAGATATTTTCCTTGGTTTTCACATAGTGAATGAGTCCATAGTGCATTCTGCAAAACAAACAGCACCAAGCACTTTAACTTTATTACTAAGTACTCAACCATAAATTGCAATGCATGCAAACATGCTTTGGAGAAAATTACACTAATAATGAATATTAATGAGTGTATATTTGAAGAGCATCACTCCGTTTGCATTAATGCAATGCCATGCAGCAACAGAACACCTGGACTTACCAAACTGACTAATAATGCTAATTTACCACTTAGAAAGGGTTTTGATTTCAGGGGTGAGCCAGAGAATGAAAACATATACATGGATGCAAAGCTTGTAAATCTGTTAATAACAGTTCCTTATATTAAATAAATTAGTGGGTCACTTACTGTTGTGGCAGACCTGGTGAGAATATTTAGTGCAGCAGGATTGCGAGACACATGCTTCTTGTACACACTACCGTTAAAATATCAGATGTTGTAAAAAAAACATTTGATATAGATTAATTCCAAACAGTTCTACCAGATCAACAGCTGCTGAGCTGATACCCCAAAATGCCATTATCCTTTCACCTCATGTTTTATAGTAAATGCCGGTGTCATGTCCCCATTTGTTGTCAGTTTTTGTCTGCATGTTTGGTTTTTCTCTGGTTTGTGCATTCATTTTGTGAGGGCATCTACTGGAAATGTGTTGCATCTTTAGGCTTCTCCTGCTTTTGTAGTGGTGAGGTGGTTAGTAGGTTAGTGTTCACTGTGCAACCAGAATTCTTCATGGAATTAATTTCTCACTGGTTTAGTGGCTAATCAACCTGCCGGAGTCATTCCTGTGTAGTTGAATAAACTAGAAAAGTAGGTTAAAGTGACAATATCTGAATATTGTTTGAAAAAACAAATAGTCAATTGATGGAACTACTGAATAGGAAGTCATCTTGCAGTGAAAATCTTGGTTCTGGTTCCAGCTTTACTTACTACATGTCATTTTGGCCCTAGGCAAGGCATTTAATTCCAACTTATTCTGTATATATTTGTGTGTATCTATTGAAAAATTACTTCTCTATATGTATGCAAGGGAATTTTGGCATGACAGCTCTATGGCCACCAGTTAGACACTTATCTAGATCTCATTTATGAAGCCTGAGCTATTTTGTTTGTTTTTGTAAGTTCAATTCATTGTGCCACATCTGACAGCTTAAGGCCTTTAGGAATATTTTTTAGAAGTCGTGAACTTCTAAATTTCAAGAAAAAAGCCTAATATTATGAGAACAGCAACACAGATGTGGCATTATTTGAACTAGCACTGAATTAGTTGAGCTGAATGAAGAAAATACAGATTTTCCTGGAGTATTGCTCTTGTTGTTCATTAGATTCTTACTCTATTATACAGTTCAAATTAGACAATCTTATTTTATCACTGAGAATTTTTATGCTCAAAAATGCCAACATTTGCTTTAATTTATTTTTCGCATGCTCCATTGGAATCGCTATAGATTGCTTTGAATTATATGTGATATGTTCTAAATGAAGTTATAAATTATTACCAAATAATGTGCAGACAAAACATGATTATTTGCTTCATTTGCTATAAAAACAGCCACCAAATGGCCAACTGGGAAGATTTTTGCACTTATTTGCTGGTAGAGTGTTCTCTTTCCTCCCAAACATCTCTGTAAGTCATAAGTTTTCAGAAATATGTGTAGTAAACACAGATTCCAGCTTCCTATATGTAACATTACAATACGTGTGCTTTTCATTTTTAGCTGTTTGTTGATTTGTTTGAATAGTTGTAAAACTTTGAAAACACATTAGACCTATTATTATGTCTCTCAGAGAATGTAAAGCAGGAAAATATAACATTTTAAAACATCCATACATTTTCAGCAATATTTTTGTCCAAGTTTCAACACAGGGCAAAATATTCCAGCATTCCTGCACAAGGAAACACAGCATGTTTCCTTGTGATAGAATATTCTTTGTTTCATTTTCTTTAATAGTAAAGCCAGTGGTGCAAAAAGTGGATATGCAGGGTATGCAACGCACAGGGGCGCAGCACCAGAGGGGGCGCCAAAACCCCGTCTGGAGGGGGCGACGCGCCGATGATGTTTTCCCAAACATTTCAGGTCTTTATGCTCCTTCACCTCAGGCACATAACGAGGTAAATGTAGCGAGTTGAGAGTCGCTCCTTCACCCTGACGCTCCCAGGGTAGGGGGGGGGGCGATTTATGTTTTCGCATCCACCTGAATGATGTGTAGTTGCGCCACTGAGTAAAGCAATTGTGTTGCATTCTTTCAGATCATCACAGTATTTTTTTTTCTATTAGGAGTGAGGAAGACATATTACTGGTTTAAGAAGAGGATAGGTTAGGTTAAGTGTAGTGACTGAGCTGCTGACTATATATATAAATATATATATATATATATATATATATATATATATACATCCACACTCTGAAGCTCTGCAGTTAATTAGGTGAAGCCTGAAGCTTTGTCTGGAATTTTCTACCCAGTGCCACTCTTTAATGTTCAGAAATTTGATATTTTTTTTATGAGACATCATCTCATGTCCTTTAATTACGGTATATATTTAACATGTAATATTTCAAGGTTTGTTACTGAAATATATTATACAAATTAACTTTATTGACTTGTGTTTCAAATGGACACTTTGAAGAGTATTGCCCTGCGACAGACTGGTGATCTGTCCAGGGTATAACCGTCTCCTTCCCCCTCTCGCCCGGTCGTTAGCTGGAGATAGGCACAAGTAACCCCACTGACCCCACTAAGGGACAAGGGTGTAAAAAAAAACATGGCTGGCTGGATGGATGGATGGATGGATGGATGGATGGATGGATGGATGGATGGATGGATGGAGTGCAGAGAAAGCTGTCCAAACCACACTGGAACAATGGAGGGAAATGATTGCCCTGATAACCTTCTACTGATCCATTTTAAAAATAATGATAATAGTAAAATTAAATATTTTTGTTTCAAGATCTTTACATTGAGTAGATTGTTTGTTAGTACAAACCTCTGACTAACAGTTACAAAAGGCAATATAATCCTTGCGATCAAGAGAAAATGCAACAGGAGTTGTATATATACAGCAATTTGACTGAGTGATGAATTGAGGCAAATTTGTGACAATAGTCTACAATGGGCTAAATCTAACAACTAGTTAGATTGTTAGCTCTAACTAAACTAGAATTAATACAAACTAAACAAAACAATTTAATCTGGGATAATCATGCTTCATAGTTATGGATCCAGCTGCTCAACCTCACTTTGTTGCTCTTTTGATCCACAAATCAAAAGAGCAACAAAGCACAGATGTCAGGTGAAGAACTGCCAAACTGATCACAGTCACTGGTCCCCTCACCTCCAGGTAGCTGCTCTCAGCTCCAGCTTCTCCACAGTGGAAATGTGAACTTCTTCTCCTGCACCAGGACCAACTGCACAATCCGCTTTATTGATCAGCCTGCTCAGCCTTATAGATAGTTGAAGCAAAAGTAGGAACAGACTGATGAGTTACTGTGAGAAAACATTTTCTGTAACTGCTTTGTTTTATTCCCATATTCCAAAAACATGTATGCTGTCAGGGTTAAGTGGTCACTCTATGTCGTCTTTGCTGTAAGTGTGTGTAAATAGTCTTTCCTGTTTCTGTCTGTGTTGTACTGTGGTAAGCTGTCCACAGAGTATCTTGCCTTTCACTAGTCTTTACAAAGGCACCAGCTTGACCAGACAAGGAACTCCCAACTCGTCAGAATGTGTTGAAAGGATTAACTGGATGAATTTGTCAAGAGATCCAAGACTGGAATGTAAAATGACTGATAAACTTTGTCTGCCACATAACACCCTGAAGACCTGTACTTCATCAACAGGAGTATTTGTGGGTATATGTTTGTGGGACATTGTCTCATTCTTACCGCACTCAGTAAGAATGATAAAGTTGAATACCTGACTATTGAAAAAACCTGATGATAGAATCTCTACCAGTTATTAGTTCTGCTTCTCCGAAGGCCAACACACACGTGCGTTTTTCTTATAACACGGTTTTAATGCTTCTTGCTTCACTGATAGAGGAAAAGCTTGTCTCAGCAGTCCACCAGCATCCTCTTATGACTAACATCAGATATTGAAGAAAAACTCATTCAGGCATCTTCACAGTACATGTGTTTAATAAAAAGACATCACTGAGGTCTCAGTTTTACTGTGCTACACGGCATAAAAGCTCATTTGTTGAGATAAAGCCGATCAGCATAGTGTGATATTGCCGAGTCCCACACACACACTGCAAGAATACAATAAAAAAAAATACAGCAGTGAATCCTTGTGGTTGAATCAGTCAAATACAGTTACAGTGTAATGTGATGAGTTCCATTTTAAATTATCAGCATTTCAGCATCATTAGTTCATCCATGGAAACAGACTGAGCTTTTTATTCCCCCACTGTATTCCTTTCAGAGTTGGTCTCTGATTGTAATTTCAGATAAACTGAATTCCCAGATGATTTTCACACAGTTGTGCATGGTTGAAATACAAATACACCGCAGTGCTTGTCAAAATTAATAATGTTTTCACAACAGTGTAGTCCTCTGCAGAGTAACCTGACAATACTAAGCAATTTAAGAAAAAATAAATATAAGATTTAACATGAGCTGCATATATACAATAAATTGTAAGTAACTCCAAATAAATTTACCATGACCACTGTTGCCACCATTGGTCACTCTGGCTCATTAGTACTCAGGTTTGTGTAAATCTCCACCCCAACTAATGGGAATCTGGCTTTCATTCATTGAGAATTTGGTCTTCTGATTTACTACAAAAGCATCAGCTCTTGTGCATGACCCATAACTATCTGCCATATCTGGACAAAAACTGTACATTTCCTAGAGCAGTGTTTACCAACCCTGGTCCTCAAGGCATACTGACCCTCATGCTTTAGATGTTTCCTTACTTCAACTAAACTTTGAGATAATTGAAATTCAGCAAAAGCCTTTTAATCAGCCATCAATGAAATAATGTGTGCTGAGGTAGGACATGCAGGGCAGTATGCATTGATAACCAGGGATGAAAAACACTGTTCTAGAGGACAGTTGTGGTCATTCAAAAATATTTTGAGCTTAATATTAAGTACTCAAAGATAAACCGGTATTCTATAATCCCTTCCAAACTCACCTCAAAACCCTACACAGCTATGGTGGCGTACTATATGCAGTGTATTGTTGATGCATATTCTACACCTATCAAGGATCATATTGTAACCACTCTGGTGATTGGAGTTATGCCAAACTCTGATCATTCAAATAATAAATACCAAAATGTTTCAGAATGTAAAATTTTATATGACAAAAATAAACTACAAAATGAGATTTTCAAATAAACTACAGAAGTGCATCCACTCACAATCTGATGACACCTGATGACCTCTGACCGACCTCAACAACTTCTGCACACAGCTCTTTCACAACTCACATCATTTCTTAGTCTACAGTAAAGAGCTCTGTGAATAGAGTCCATCAGCATCTGAAGGTCAGAAAAGCTTCAGAATCTGACAACGTGTTGTCCTCCTGAGAGCCTGCACTCACAAAGTACCCTCTGTCTTCACTTAGATCTTTAACATATCTCTGAAGGTATCTAAGGATCTCTTTTGATTCACACACTTCATTTTCGTTCTAGTCCCCACGAAATCCACCACTGCAGAATTAAGTGACTACACCTGCCACCTTGACGTCTGTGATCATGAAATCATTTGAGAGGCTGATCTTCAGCCTGAAGGAAAACACTTAATGACCACAGGTGTCAGGGCAACTGTCTGTAGACTGCTGACAGTGTTTGGTTTTTTTGGCAGCAGGACTGTTGTGGTGAACTTCAGAAAGGTGGGAAGAAGGACTGAGACAATGACTCATTTAAGATCTCGGAGAAGACACCGACCAATTGGTGCACAGTTTGCCGGAGCACATGGAGTGACTGAGGTCACTCCATCAGTCTTCTTTGGTTTCACCGCTCACTGTGTACACCTCACCTCATGTTCATGCACCATAAGGCAGGAGTTATTATGGTTTAGTGGTTGAGCTTGGCTGCCTCAAGTGTTTTTGTCTTGAAGAGTATCTCCACAAGCGTCGCGTCGCTCTTAATCATCCTGGTGCTGCTGGACGTGTGATAACTGACGGTTGATGGTGATATAAACAGGTGGTACTCTTCCTATCTCCATGATTGTGGAGATAGGGAGAGTACCAAGGAGCTGTGGAGCTAAGTGTTCCCAAGGACATTCGATAAACAACACCCCTATCGCAGTGGCGCAAAAAGTAGGTATACAGCGTATGCAACACATAGGGGTGCAGCACCAGTGGCTATGCCCTGTCAACAGTGACAATGTCAATACTGTTGATGTACAAGTGAATATGCAGGAGGACCATCGGTCTGGAGAAACGCACAAGTCTATGAAGGCTTAGTAGTTCTAGGTATTTTTCACCAGAACATAAAACAACTCAGTAGTTCTGGTGTTAAACATGCTGTGTTGCTGGGTTAAGGATTTTTGAATTTTCTTTGAAGGTTTTTAGTCTCAAGTAAAAAAAATAAGAAAATACTATAAATGTAACTACAAGCCTAAAGATAACAGTTTTTTCTGCCTTTTTTAAAATAACAATTGGTAGAAAGTAACCTAGAGTTTCCTGTGAGGATGATATTTAGTAGTTGATTTCTATAACCCAACATTATTGATAAAACAATAGTTCAGCCTGAATCACAGCAGCCTGCAGCTTCTGACAGCTGCTTTCCACTCCTGGTAAATACTGCACCTCCCTCCTCACATGCCTGCCTTAGATGTGGCCAGCCAATGTGAATGAGCTTGCTGGAGATCGTCAGGGTCGCTCCAGACTGTGTTGTAGCAGCTCTGCTTTAAGCCCAGCTGCGATGCATCAGTCCCAGCACCCCCTCAGCTGTCTCTCTTCAGCCATAGTGGACATAACGGTGTGCTCACAAGCTTTTTTCTCCACCGGGAAGGTTTACCTCCCACACAATCACACAGACTCACTCACACACATAGACACCAACAGACACACACTTATTACTTTGAAGGCTTTCCTCCACATAGCACATTATTCAAAGTTGTGAACAAATATAGCAAAGTCTGTAAACAGACGTCGGTAAACTGATGAGAGGAAAAAGTGTAATAACAAACAGAGCCCTGCTAGCATTTGGACAGCAGGCATAAGGAATGACAGTACAGGGGTATGAAAATGGACAGAGTCAAATTGAGAGTTTGTTATATGGACCAAATTAGTTAATCAACTGATATCAAAATGAACATGGTTACTATCATGACTCACCAACGCAACATATCACCAGTGGCCTGCACAGACATTTTGATGGGCAGCTGCCTTAATACTGTAAGATTTATTACAGGCATGGTTTGATCATCATTTGTATGTACCTACTTCAAATTGATAGTCATTTGCTCTCAGATGTTTAATAATGTCCACCTGGGAAGAAAGTCAACTAAAAACCAGAATGGGATTAATTAAACAATAAATTATTATAGCTTGATTATAAAGTAGAAGATTGTCTTTATAAACAGGTTTTGAGCCGAACCTTGAGTGAAATTTGAAACTTACATTATCTTGAATTTATAAAAAAAGAAGAAAAAAAAACACCTTTGACATGCATTTCAGAATACTGTCTTATACAATTTCAGTAGGTCATTTAGAAACATGTACATTTAATAAACCACAAATAAGAATATGGAACACAAGTCTTTTATCCAACTTTCCTTTAGAGAAAGTTAAAAAAACAAACAATTTTTGCTGTGCTATAGAGGTCTTTCTCCAGGCAAGTCTGATTTTTACTTGAAATGTATTTTATAGGTGAAGTAAGAGTAACACCACACACCATAAGTACATTTTACTTCAACAGTTTGTGCTCATTCAAACAAATTCATAGGGTAACAACGGATGCATAGGCATGATGGGCCTGTGGCTAGATTTGATATAACAATTTTAAAACACTGGGCTGATTAATTTATGTAGTTAGACTTCCTCTGATTTCAAAACTTTGCTTGACAAAGATTAACATACATTTAAACAAGTGGTTCACAAACATGGCTCTCAAATTATCAGGAAAAGAATTGTGGACTTTCACAAGTCTGGTTCTTGTTTGGGGAAAATTTTTAGATGCCTGCAGGTGTCATGTTCATCTATTAAAACAATTATGCAAGCATAAACAGCTAGGGAACGTCCAACCACCAGATCATTCAGTACGAAAATTAGTTCTGTATCCCAGAAATAAATGTTGTTGTACATAATGTACAAATCAACTCGACAAAGACCTGTCTAAAGCTGGTGAAATAATCATTGTCCGCAATGAAACAAATCTGCTCAAAGAAGCCTGAGAGGCCACTTCGATTCATCTGTCCATTATGTTCTGCTTATCCGAGGTCGAGTTATAAGAAGAGCAGCCTAAGCAGAAAGACCCAGACTTCACTCTCCCCAGCCACTTGGGTCAGCTCCTCTGGGGAATCATCAAGGCATTCACAGGCCAGTAGAGAAACATAGTCCCTCCAGTGTAGTCTGGCTCTTTCTCTGTGTCTCTTCCCAGCAGGACATTGAACGGTCCTGTAATACCTCACCAGGCAGGCATCCAAGAAGCATCATAACCAGATGTCTAGCCCAACTCATCTGACTCCTCTCGACATGAAGGAGCAGTGGATCTACTCACAGACAGCCAAGCTTTATACCCTCTCTCTAATGGGTGAACCCAGAAAAAGCCATTAGTTGAATACCAACATCAAAAGTCAGAATACAAATTGTAAACGTTTTAATGAAGAACAGACTTCAGTTTTGTAGAATTGTCCTGTGGTCTAATAGCATTGAAGTTAAAGTGGCTATTATGAGCATTATTACATTTAAATAAAAATGGGGGAGCTTTAGGTTTAGGACGTTCATGTGCCCACTCACACAGACACACAGATGTCGGCTATGCACAGAACGTTTTGACACAAAATAAAAAGATTTTATTTTTGTTAATAGTAAAGGAGGAAAATAATAAAAAAAAAATGTTTTTTTTTCCTTCAAAGAAAATCTCAAGATATGAACTGTGCTTTCAGCTGTACAGCTGCAGGCACTACTGCAGGCTGGAGGAATATTCATACAGAGGTGAGTTTTAATTGCATCCTAAAAAAGATTTGTGCCTCACACCAACAACCTTGTCCCTTCATTTTTGCAGAGGACTAAGTGATTGCTGTGACTGAAGTCAATATGGTGTGGCAGACAGGAATTTGTGTCTGTATCTTATTGGCATTTCATCATAAAATGTATATATTTTGTATCAACTATTCCCTCTTGTCTGCAGGGAGCAGGGTTTCTTCGTTAATTATTAAGTCATATTCCATGCAGCGATTCAGCTATGAGCTGAATCATGGTTTAAGCCTGGCTGAAGCCCACCTGCCCTGTAATTATAAAGACCTGCCATTTAGTGCAGCAGTCTATCTTGATCTTTGATTTCCTTGTCAGAAGCTATTAAAGGAGCTGCAAGACTTCCACACATGCTCAGCATGGTGCAGTATCTTAATCTAATCCGGTATATTTATCTGGCATATTAAAGAAGAAATCCAACATGATGTTCAGTAAATTAGGTGGATTCCACTACACTACAGCATCTCAGTTGGCAGGAGTTTTATCATCATATATCATATATGGATTGTATTCTTTGAAAATTCTGAGTTTTTTTCCTATTAACAGTTCATTCTAGTGATCATATTTAAAATCACTAGAATGACATAAAACGGACATAAGAAATAAAACCATAAATATATGTTTAGTTTTTCCTTTTCCTTACACGAGTCTAAGTAATGTATATATTTTTTTTTATTTCCCCTTACGCAGAGGTTCCGTCAAGTTATGTTATATATTACAACTACAAACAATGAAGTGTTATGTACAAGGATAAGCCTGTCACAACAAATCAATTGATTGCATGATGAATTAAAGAGAGTTTAATAATTTACATTTGCATGATTTATTGTTTAACTCTTTTCTCTCACTTGTTCTACCAAAAGCCGGATGAAAAAAGTCTTCAGTCCCATACTTTGGTCTCAACTAGCACTTTTTTTGAAGGACAATTTTGTCTACAGAGACTTCATAATTGATTTTAATTGTAGTTTCTGTTGTTTTCTTAATTTAGTTTGGATATTTCAAATGTCTTCCAGTTCCAGTGTTAAATGTTCATTAGAATTTAAAGTTTATTAATCTTTAAGAATGTAATTCTTGCATAATTATCCCATGACCATTATATCAAGTGAAAATGGTCTCTAAACAACAATAATATCATTTATCCCAGTTGTCTCATTCTGGGCATTCATGGGCAATTGGCCCATGGGCCCATTATTAAGTATAATAATTAGTGCGGCCCACAGGGAGAGAGGACCTCTGAACTAAGTCCCGCCTGCCGTTCCTTGTCATGGCTGACATTCGGTGCTAGGCTAAACTACACTGACTTCATGCACACTACGCTTGTAACAACAGTGCAGCGGATAATGGAAAAGTCTGGTAAAAGTTCCCCTTCCCTGCAGTCGCCATTCCAATACTTTCCACCATTAACAAATCCCATGATAAAACACAGAGAAAGGCAACTTTTTTTGCTTCTCCCTTTTCTGCTCTCTGTATTTCTGTTTGCTGTGTTTCTGCTGCATAGTTATTAATGAGGAGAGCTGCCTTCTAGGTCTACTATTGGCTAATAGAGCTTTGGGACCAACGCCTACTGCTCATATTTATCTTTCAGCTTTCCCCAAAGTTGAAAGTTTTTTACACTGCAAAACCACACTCCAAGAGGTGTACTGTCTGTTAGTGAACATTAGTGAACAGATAGCATCAAAAGCTGTAGATACTTTTAAAAGGTAACGAAACAATTTACCACATCGTGACCAACTCTTGGAGCCTGGTTGTGTAGTGAGCATGTTTTATTCTTTAGGTAAAGTGTAGCAATAGCAAACTTAGTCAATGTTATTATAAGTAGGGCCAAGTGTCAGAAGATGTAAGTAAGTCTTCGTGAGAGGGGCTACTTGAGGACACAGATTACCCACCCTTCTTGGAGTCCTTAGAGGGGGTACTGGAGAGTGCCCCTCCTGGGGACTCCCTTGTTCTACTGGGGGACTTCAACGCTCATGGTTGGGAGGAATGCCCCCCCCCCCGATCTGAACTCGAGTGGTGTTCTGTTGTTGGACTTCTGTGCTCGTCACGGATTGTCCATCACAAACACCATGTTCAGTCATAAGGGTGTCCATATGTGCACTTGGCACAGGACACCCTAGGCCGCAGTTCGATGATCGATTTTGTCATCGTTTCATCAGATCTGCGGCCGTATGTCTTGGACACTCGGGTGAAGAGAGGGGCGGAGCTGTCCACTGACCACTACCTGGTGGTGAGTTGGCTCTGTTGGTGGGGGAGGAAGCCGGTCAGACCTGGCAGGCACAAACGTGTAGTGAGGGTCTGCTGGGAACGGCTGGCGGAGTCCCCTGTGAGACGGAGCTTTAACTCCCATCTCCAGCAAAACTTTGAACACATTCGAAGGTGGGGGACATTGAGTCTGAGTGGACCATGTTCCGTGCCTCCATTGCCGAGGGGGCTTATCAGAGCTGTGGCCGCAAGGTTGTTGGTGCCTGTCGCGGCGGCAACCCTCAAACCCGTTGGTGGACACCTTTGGTGACGGATATTGCCAGGCTGAAGGAGTCCTATCGGGCCTTTTTGGCCTGTGGGACGCCAGAAGCAGCTGATGGGTACCAGCGGGCGAAGCAGCATGCAGCTCGAGTGGTCGCTGAGGCAAAAACTTGGGCGTGGGAGGAGTTTGGAAAGGCCATGGAGAAAGACTTCCCTACGGCTTCGAGGCGATTCTGGTCCGCCATCTGGCGTCTCTGGAGGGGGAAGCAGTGCAACACCAACACTGTTTATAGTGGAGATGGTGTGCTGCTGACCTCGACTCGGGACGTTGTGGGCCGGTGGGTGGAATACTTCGAAGACCTCCTCAATCCCACCAACATGCCTTCTGTTGAGGAAGCTGAGCCTGAGGATTCTGGGTTGGGCTCTCCAATCTCTGGGGACGAGGTCACCAAGGTGGTCAAAAAGCTCCTCAGTGGCCTCAGGGCCCCGGGGGTGGATGAGATCCATGTTGTAGGGTTGTGTTGGCTCACGTGACTCTGCAATATCGCATGGACATCAGGGGCAGTTCCTCTGGATTGGCAGACTGGGGTGGTGGGTCCCCCTGTTTAAAAAGGAGGACCCGAGGGTGTGCTCCAATTACAGAGGGGTCACACTCTTAAGCTTCCCTGGTAAGGTCTATTCAGGGGTCCTGGAGAGAAGGGTCCGTCAGATAGTCGAACCTCAGATTCAGGAAGAACAGTGATGTTTTCATTCTCGTCGTGTAACACTGGACCAGCTCTACACCCTCACCCTCAATTTGAGTAGCCTCATGTAGGGTCCTGGAAGGTGCATGGGAGTTCGCCCAACCGGTCTACATGTGTTTTGTGTTCAATCGTGTCCCCAGGGGGTCCTTACGGGGGTTTTCCGGGAGTATGGGGTACCAGGCCCTTTGATACAGGTTGTCAGGTCCCTGTATGACCATGTCAGAGTCTGGTCCGCATTGCGGGCAGTAAGTCGGGCTCGTTTCCAGTGAGAGTTGGACTCCGCCAAGGCTGCCCTTTGTCACCGATTCTGTTAATTACTTTCATGGACAGAATATCTAAGCGCAGCCGAGGTGTTGAGGGGATCCGTTTTGGTGGCCTTAGGATCGCATCTCTGCTTTTTGCGGATGATGTGGTCCTGATGGCTTCATCAGATTGTAATCTACAGCTCTCACTAAAGTGAGTGTGAAGCGTCTGGAATGAGGCTCAGTGATTCAAATCCAAGGCCATGGTCTTGAGCCGGAAAAGGGTAGAGTGCCTTCTCATCTCATTTATTCACTTACAAGTAAATGATTCAGTTTCTATTGGCTAATTCAAAAAGTGTAGGAGGAGTTAACGGTTAGCAGATGGTCACAGAGGGTGGTTAGGAGGTCACAACAACACCAAATATCACAATGTAAGCTAAATATTGCAGTAAAACAGTTAAAATGTTGTTTTCCTTCAGAGGTCTCCCTCATACCTAACTATAAGTCTGTTGTCCAACACCAAATAACGCGCTGTAAGCTATTATCTGAAGGAATGCCTGACATATCCTGTGGGTTTCTCATGCTTGAGGACAGATAAACATGCATGCACATGCAGCAAGAGGACGATCTGTTTAAAACCTGAGATATTTACAATATTCCTATTCTAATTCTACATGGTTTAGAATATAGTATATTTATTTATCCACTTACAACTAAATGATTCCTATTCTATTGGCTAATTCAAAGGGTTTGGGAGGAGTTAACGGCAAGCAGATAACAGAGAGAGGTCAGGAGGTCACAAAGTTCCCGTATGATTAAAGTCTTTGTTCATGGGAAATTTTCCGGTCACAGGAAGGGGGGATATCAATTAATCCTTCAAACTCCAATTAAAATTTGACAGAAGGGTGTCAGGAAGGTCAGAAGGTCATAAACGTCCTATGGGGGACGGGAGGTCACAAAGATTCCATGGTCAGGAGGTCACAAACATCACAAATATCCTATGGGGGGAGGGAGCGGGGTTTGATATTGTTTAATCCATCAAACTCCGGATAAAATTTGGCAGAAGGTGGTATATATAGTCTCTCTCTTACCAGTAATCAGATACCCTGCCGGAATAATTAGCTGGCCAATGGAAGAGATAAAGGCCACGGATGTTAAGTCTCGGAAGTTACTAACCATGCATGAAGGGTTCCACCCCAAATCCAACACCCTGAGACTGAACACGAGCCGTAAGGAGGGAGGCAGAGGTCTAGTGAGTGTGAGAGCCACTGTCCAGGATGAAACATCCAGGATCCATAAATACATCAAGGACAAAGCCTCAACGGACGATATGCTCAGCGAATGTATCAGGCAATGGGGAACAGAGGATGAGGTGCTAGAGGTTCCATCATGGGAGGACAAGCCCTTACATGGGATGGACCACCGACAAATAACTGAAGTGGCTGATATCAGGAAATCCTACCAATGGCTGGACAAAGCTGGA
>CAEGAF010009903.1:0-30722 GCA_903067075.1 Micropoecilia bifurca
ACTTTGAAATAGGAATGTGAATTTTTTTAACAAATGAAAATTGCAAACATGTACAAATAATGACACTGAATTTTTTTATGTCAAAATTATATTCTGAATTAATTTTGAATTTGAAAAAGTAAGCGCAAATATACAACAATCACGTTTCAGATGCATTTTTTATTCAAATTCTGATGGCACATATTCACTTCCATACATCTGCTTCTTTACATGCAACTCATACAGTGTAAAAAATAAGAGCTTCCTTTTCTTTTTGCCCTCTCTGCTGACAGCGTGGGAATCTCTTCTCCTCGTCTGTTTGTTTGTAACCTATTGACAGGCAAGCATTTGGTCAC
Organism: Micropoecilia bifurca; assembly: GCA_903067075.1. Taxonomy (NCBI): domain Eukaryota; kingdom Metazoa; phylum Chordata; class Actinopteri; order Cyprinodontiformes; family Poeciliidae; genus Micropoecilia; species Micropoecilia bifurca. Next base: position 336 of record CAEGAF010009903.1, read on the forward strand.
ACATGGCTAACAGCCTAAAAACTAATCACCGCTGCACAGCCGTCACCATGTCTAACAATGTAATACATCCCACAATGTTCCACCAGCAGATCCAAGTGGACGGCCTCCAACACACTGAATTAAACTAAATCAGTCATCTTGCATGGGGAAATTTCCAGAAAACAAGAGAAAAGCTCTGTTTCTCTCAGCCTTATTTCCCTGAACACCTGTGGAGGTGAGTCACGATCGGATCTTGTCCTACCTGCTGTATTTACTACCACTGCTGTCTGCAGGGGCATCAATACTCCACAGAATGCTAATGTTCTCAGTTGCAATTTACACTGATGTCAATACACATCGCTAATGAGCTCTGGTGATTGTTTGCAGACAGCATGTCATGACGGCTTTCAAGAGATTATTTCAGGGACAATTTATCAAGGTGTCCTTTGCAGGCAAGCAGGTGAAGCAAACACAGAGACACTCCCAGAATGCAGGTTTCAACCTTCTGCGGCCGAAGCATAACTGTAATTTATTTGATCGAGCTACGCGTATGCATGGTCATGCCTGTGAGATTGAAAAACTTTCACTGAGCACTCTGCGGGTGTCACATTTGAAATGATTGTGAAATTAATTCCTGCAACTCAGCTAATGGTCCCAGTCTACTTCTCTGGCAGCCGCTTTTCAATTTAATCGAAGCAGAAGATTGATTTTCCATAGCAGACTTCACCGCAATGGAAACTCTGACTGGAGAAAAGGTCCTTCTGTCAAGAAAATTATTTGAAGTTGACTTGTTTCACTTGTTATTACTGTGTGGGCAGAACTGATATAGCCACAGCATAACCACACAAAGAGCAGCTTTTTTTTTACAACTGATTACTTTTTCAAAACACCGTCTGGGTCCTAGGAATATTTTTGTTGAGCACATTTCTAGATACTTGACTGGACATGAGATGAAATGATGACATGCTTGGGCCAATTTGGCAGAGAACAGTGGCATCTGACAGAATCTCTATGCCTGAGCTGAATTTATTTATTTATTCATTTGTTTACCCAACTCCTCAATCTCAGTGTAAGTTTGGCAAAGATGTGGGTTGAGCTGACAGGATAGCAACTCTTTAGCATAATTATGCCTAAAATAGAAACCGTGCTAGCCTGGTATGTTTGTGACAACAAACTGTGTTTAAGTGGATTGTCATAGAAATGTGAAGTATTTACCCAAAAGGCATTCTGTGGTGAAGTGTACTAAAATGTAATAATAAACTGAGAATCAAATCCAGAGTTGCATTTTAATCAAATCTTGTGTATGACTGCATGTAGTCAGGATGCAGCAACAGGAACATTTATCTCAATCATTTAGATTGAAAGTTACATTCATCTCTACATACATGAGCAGTAATCTTATTCAAAAAATGCAGACCTTCTCTCTCTCTTTCTCTCTCGCTCTCTCTCTCTCTCACACACACACACACACACTCAGTGTAGTCTCAAGGTAAACAAAGTTATCATCTTCCATTAGCATCCTGTTGACCTGCTCATGACTGATATTAATCAGCTGGTAATTATGTGATCAAGTTGCGAGAGCCGGAAAATAACTTTTTGAAGTTTTTATAGATTGTTTATTCAGGATATTATCCAATTCAACATCATAAGCCATGTGCAATGTCATTTTGATGTTCAACATCCAGTTAACTCTGGTTTTATTTCTTATACTTGCTTCCATTTTGAAAAAACTGAAATTTCCCCAAACTAATAGACCCACAAATATGTCACAACTCATCATGGAACGTAAAGATCTGCTCTGACATTGGTAAATAACTGGTGTTTATGTTTTAAAATAGCTTATTGTCTCCTGCACAAATTCCTATAGATTAATTCATATAGTTTCATATAAGCTCTTATTCGCTTTAGAGCCAATCTTAAATAGTAGCTCATTATCCTCAATCTAAACAGAAGTTCAAGAACATTTGAGAAAGTTGGACATATAATTTTTTTTCTTCTTTTGATTTCTTTTTTTATTTGCTCTAGTTTCTCAAATCACCAGACAGACGGCTGCTGACTGATTCTGGTTCTACTGGACATTTGCTCTTGCTGAAGGGAACTTATCCTTTTGGTTGCTGCTACATTCATACTCAGCATTAGTACTACTCAACTTCCCACTGTTGGTCAAAACCCATTCTAGGAGGGATTGTTGCAAGTCAATGCAATTTGACAAATTTCCTTAGATAACTAAATTATTACCAATTTGAATAATAAACAGAACTTCATTGCATTGTTTAATTGTATCATGTTTTTTGATTCAGTTTGAGTCTGTCTGTACAACTGAATTGCATTTTCCGCTTCTGTAAAATACCTTGACATAATATTTGTTGTGAATCTGTGCTACATAAAGAAACTACACCAAAATTATCCGAAGAGCACATTGACAACTCAGATAGAATGTTTCAGAAGAAGCCAGAACAAACACAAAGGACTGCAACCCTGCAGTTGAGATAATGATTCAAAAATAAAGCTTGTAATAAAGCTAAGACTAGTTGGTTTTAAAATTTCTGTAGAGATGTACTTTGTATTTCCAATATTTGTTTTTCTCTTCCAGAATTAGAACGTGAGTTTAAGAATCACAAACAAATAACAAAATAAAAGTTCCTGGAAAGCTTTTTATTCTTATTTTTTAGCTTTGCAGACGCGTGTTTTTACCTTCAGCTACAAAATTCTACTTTCCTTTTGAACAATTTTCAAGTTTAATCAATGCATCTCTGAGTAAAAGAAACTCCATAGTGACTCAACAATATTTATTTATTTATTTATTTTTTTGCAGAATAAAGTAAAAAATAAAAACTCTTTTTCTCAGCCCAAGGCTGCCAAATAATTGTTTGGTGAAAAACAGAGCAGCTACAGTTTTTGTTCACCTTCATCCTTTGAGATGCAGAAGATTAGCAGCACATATAAATATTACATTACTCAAAGGGAAGAAAAAAACAACAATTGCGAGAAAAGGTTGGCTGTTCCCATAAAAATAGAAAGATTTTCCAGTCATTCTGCAATGTTGTTAATATTCTCCGTGTTACTTTCTTGCAAATATCAACTCAGAACACAACCTGCAATATGAATACATCCTACGGTTTTAAAATTTTCCATCAACAAAGACTCAAACATCATAGTTATATGTACTAAAGAGCTAATCGTTTGTTTTATATTTAGTCCAGGAGACACATTTTAGGATATCAATGATGTTTGCTTCAGCAAAACAAATGCTTAATATCAAATAATCATTTCACCTCCATCAATGCATTCATTTCACTTGTTTAAAGTTAACATTCTAAACTGTTTATGTAAAATTCTTATTTTTAGTTTAATTTTGTATTGCAATGTCTGGTTATCCAACAGCCTAAGATATTCATCTGACAGTTTTAAAGTTGTGATTTTATTTATTTATTTTTGCTTTCTTCATATTATTGTACAGTTTTCCTGCAGAGCGGAGAAGGTGCCAGATGGTGGCAGCACTGTGCTGCCAAGCCACAAAATCAGGATGCACGGCAGCCCTCCTCTCCTGAGATATAATTACTTGAGGATGGGATGTTTGTGTTTGTAAAAAGAGTGCTGCACATACAGCATATTTATGAGGAACAATTCAAAAAAATCATACAGCTGAATCATGAAAATTGAACATTTTCTCTCACATTTTCTCATCAATATTCAACAATAATGTTACCAGTGCATTTAGATCCAAACTTACAATCCAAACGGTGTAGACTTTACTTGTATAAAACATAAATTAATGAGACCTCCTGCAGGGTTCATTCATTAAAGCCTTGCTTTCCTCTTCCTGTGTAAGATGCATTCACCATCCCAGGCAGAAAGATGAGATGAGACCATTTTCACATGCAGCAGCCAAGACTGTTTCTGAAATCTAGAAATATAAGATACAACAACAGCTGTCAAAAGGCTCAATCCAAACTGGCTGAAAAAATTTTATTGAATAAGATTAAGAGAAATGATAAAAAGTGGCTAACAAGAGGTACATTTTATTCAGATCAGCTTCTGCAGGAGCCTCCAGCTAAACTGTTAAGTCTGCTCCTCTTTCGGTTTCAGCAAGTTGGATGTTTCAAAGAAACTGGAAGAACTCAGTCATGCTGTATTTATATGTCATAAAGATCAAATCTCCTGCTTTGTGGATTCTTCCTGAAATGGCGATTCAGAAAAATGCTCTCAGTGGCTCCTTCAGCTGTGTTGATAATATTAGATGCATTTATCATAACCCTCCTTGATGCAGGTTGTCCTTGCGAGCTGATTGTGAAGTTCCAACATATAGGAAGTGTAATGAGTTTGGAACAGTTTAACATCTCCCACATGTATGGATCCCCAGGTAAAGGACTTCATCTGAAATCCAAATTGCTTTTTGATCATTTTTTTGCCTCCTAAACCACATCCTCTTCACTCTTCCCACACACTAAACGTCATTTTAACTTTGTGGTTAGCAAAATTATATCTAATAGCTGACTGGTTAGACTTTACTTGGATTAACTAATTGTGGTTGTAATATTTTTAAAGTAGAAAACAAATCTGTATGATTTATTCAATGAAGAGAAAATCCAAAACAAAAAAGCACAAAATCAAAAAGATGGAGAGCTTAGAAATGCTAAGGTACAGTTTGAATGTCACTGTTCAAGCCTGGTTTCTATAAGGTAACACATTACGAACTGAAAAACCTAGGATTTGATCTGGCAAGCTTGTTCTGATTTATGAATAAGACTATCAAATTTAAAAATGAATTTCTTCTCAGCACTTTATCACTAAAATCTGTCCAATTAATGACAAAACATACATTCTTAAAGTTTCTCTTTCAGTTATGTTTGTGCTTTTAGCTAATTTCACAATGGACAGTGTTGGTGCCTAAAGCCAATTTTTAAGGTTGAGACAACTGAATGTGGATTTTCATTAGAATGGCTGCAGTTGTTAAGGCAGATGGGGGTAGAGGCAGACGAAGCAGTGAGAAGAACTAAGACATAGGATAGTGTTTGATGTATTCTGCCAGTGCTGAGGGTCTTGGAGGCCCTGGATGGATTGTGAAGATGATGAAAACAAAGAGAGAAACTGGGGAGAGAAGAAGAAGAAAAGTCAGAGAGGAAAAGGAAGTTTTGAAGGAGCAGAAGGAGCGGAGGACGATATATCCTTGTTACTCCATATGGGGTCCTCAAGTCTCCACTGGGTTTTTCACCAGTTTGATTAACAGCATAGCTATCGTTTGATTTGTACTATTATGTATGTTAAAGATGTGAATAAATTTGTACGACTTGCCTTTTATTCTGTCTTATACAGGTAATCAGGTTTTTTTATAATTAGCTATAAAATGTATGAATTTCAGGAAACCATTTTCTTATTCATGAAAATGTCCTTGATTCAAAGAACAGCAGGCAAACCAGTCTGTATTAGCATACCATGTCATATTTCTAAGGAATATACTTACATCATACTCCTAAAATCAAACTTGACTTTAAAACTCCATTTAGCCTAATGAACATCGTCTTGGATTGAATATTTAGATCAAGCTGCATTCAAATAGGCTTTTCTTTTACAAGTCAATAAAAACCTGCTGAAATGTTTAGGGAGTCAGCAAATTTCCAGTGCGAGTTAAAGGTGTTAACATTTTTATTGTTATCCAAAATATGGCTATCTTGTAGAATAAGACTTGATAAAGAGAAGTTTGACAGTATTGGTCCAGCTCCAGTCTGAGCTGAATGATCCTGGTCATATATTATACTGTACTGCCAAGCTAATATCCACAGATAATTTATGGGACAAAATTGCTTTTTGAAAACCTCAAATCTGAGGTTGAGATATATATTTTTTAAATCTGTAATAAAATCTTTTTAAAAAAATATTCAACATTTTTAAACCTTCCATATATTTTGTTGGTCCATCTTGACATAACATCAAAATTGCTGCACATCAACCAACTAGGCATCCATGCTGAGCATCTCCCTTTCCACCACATCCCAAAGGAGCTTTATCAGATTCAGATGTAGGAAATGTGGGGATCATCAAAGAACATTGTTCTCACCATCATATTTAAGAACCCAGTTTGAAATGATTTAGGCTTTGTGACTTCTTTCTGGAGAAATCCATCTGAAAATCATAACTGTGGTCATAAAAGGGAGAACATAAAACTCAGGGAGCGTTTTATATTTGAACTGTGTTCGGCTGTTTCAAAGGAAACCAAAGGATGCTAAGAAAATGTCCTGCACACGTTTACGCCACCTGTTGTTGCTCTCTTGGTACGAGGCAGGATGGATCAATACTTTCAAACCATTACCTACAAATTTTGGCCCAACTGTCACAATGTCAAGAAACATAATCGTTACTTTTTGGCAAGTCCTTTGTTCATTTCTGAATTTCCCAGTTTCCAATTCTTTCTAAGCTGAAGTAAAATAACCCCTTACGACTTTAAATGAACCTACACAGTGACCTGCGTCAAACCTGAAAACTGCCAATAAGAAGTCAGCCCTGTTTGTCCTTGCAGGGATTCTGTCAAAGGAGAAACCACTTTCTGATCCAACCTAAAGCAGGTTTAGCAGAGGTGGGAACAATTTAAATCTGAAAAGTCAAAGAAGACAGGGGGCCATACTGACACATCTCTATTTCAATCACAGTTATTGACTAGTTAATGGCTTCAAAATGACAACCTTACCAACCCTCTCATCACATATTTATTCAGCCATACTTACTTATGCAGATGAGGAGGCGCGCCGGAGCCTGCGAGACAGAGGAGGAGGGTATAATTTACATGCTGAAACGTTCCCCATTTGTCGAGTTGAAGATTCTTACAGAACACTGAAATATGAATCCCCTGCAGGCAAAGGCACTCAAGTGATGGAGGGGTAAAAGAAAGCTTAGTGCGTAGAAAAGCTAAATTTGTGCAATCATGGGCAAGCTGCAAGTTGGAATTAGAGCAAATGGAGGAGGAAAAAAGGCATTTAGAGAAGATCTTTGTACGGAGGAGGATCCTGCAGTGTCTCAGCACAATCAACTAATGATCAGGCCTCTTAACAATAAGTGACACCAATGCTGTGGCATGTGGACAGTTTAATCTGTGTTTTAATGATGCTCATTAAAGATAATTTAAAAGCGCATGATGAGCTGAAACAGCCTAAAAAGATGCTCAGTAGTCACTAAAGCAAACAAGAATCTGCTTTATGATTTATTGATACATTTTTCATCCAGCGCCATAAAATTATCTTTACGAGGTGCTGTAGAGTAAAATTACATCAAGTAAAGAGTTGCACTCCCTTCAAGCTATTTCATTAGAGTACAGGAGTAATTCAAGCATGTTTTTGTTGTGCTTTCTCTCTAAAACACCTCATGTCAGAGCTGCTCAGATCTAAATGGAGCTGCTGCCCTTTTGTATTTCATCACTCTCATTATTTTTAGCGAGTCTTTGATCAGGTGGTGTGTGCATTGATAAACTCTAATCTTTCATCTACACGTTGATTAGTGCCGTTTAATTCTGCTGTGACTATTTCATCTGCTTTATACAACAGAGACAATAGCAAACCCTCCCAGGAACGACTTATTTACCAAAATTATTTCAAGAGCTCAATCAGGAAGAGGTCAGTCAGAACAAAACACTGCAAGCCTCACATCCCATTTAAGTTATTCATTCAAAACTACTGAGTTGATATTGCACTAACTCACTCAAAAAATATCCCATCTGGCCACTTTGCAAAAAAGTCGATTCAGAAAGTTGAAAGTCAAATACACAAATTTGAAAGTGATACTAATTATCCAAAAAATGATGTCAAATTCAATGTATTTTTCAAACTGATTTAAAAAAAATTTGATCTACAAAAATTCAGTAGAAACTCAATGTTTTGTGTCAAAACTCAAAATTTTGACTTGCAATGTTAATTGTTTTTACAAACATAACACCAGTGGACTGTCACATACTTTGTTCTGTTGTCTCTGTAGCATTTCTTCATACTGAGCTTGTACATAGTGAGGTTTGAGAGGAAACTCATCTTCACTCAGTGTTCATGATTCAACAATCAAAAAAGAGAAAATTGTAAGCAAAATTGCATCTACTGAAGAGTAATGAAACAGCAAAAACCTCTGATGGCTAAAAAAAAAGGTTCATTTCACATTTGGCACAAAAACATTTGATGACGCCTAAGATTTTTGGGAAAACATTATGCTGACAAGGCTGATGAGAAAAAAGTAGAACCCAATGGAGCGTGTGTGTCCTATTACTTCTTCGCTGTTACAGCATTTCAGAAATACAAGGTCTGACCAACAAGGTTCAGTATCTGGACGATTTGCTGCAAATGAAGGAACCTTGAATTCTGCTTTCTGATCTTCCTCCAAAAGATAATCCTGAAGGACATTGTCTGGACATTAGTTTGTGACCTTAAGTGAATTTTTACTTATTTAGTTGCTTTTCACAACCTAAGGGCAACTATACTAATACAAGAACAGAAAAAGAGAGACGACATAAAAGGGAATTTTAGGCTTTTTTACTAGAATGAATGGAGCCATATGACCTTAGAAGAGACAAAACTGATTCCAAATTTTGTTTGAGAGAACAGACTTTGATATCTACAAAGCAAAACATTTCAAGTCTCTTTTGTTTTTGTTTTTTTGCCTGAAAAATTTGGCGCCATCGGGAGTTTGCAAAAGTAAACAGATCTTTTGTTTGTGAGCATCAATTTTACCTGAAGCACAAGGTTAGAAAAATATAAGACTTTTTAAGAATGGAGCATTTCAAAGTAAATCATTTGAACTTTAAATGTAATAAATATAAAAAAAATATCACAAGTAAAAAACATACAGATACAGAAGAGTTTTTGAGAGGAATGATACTCTGAAGTGTACGATTATGACAAAATGTGAAAAACCTAAGGGGGTATGAATACTTAACAAATCATTACCAGTGCAGCAATATTTTAGGTCACCTGAGCCTGAACACATGTGGGTCTGTCTGGAGAAACTCTTCATTTGCGGATGATATTTTCTGAAACTATGCGACATCTGCAAACCTCCCTTCTTCCCCTCACATCTGGCACTGAGCCTCGACACTGAATCGATTGCTCTCCACTCCTTTTCCTCCTCTAGCAGTCAGTCTAGTTGTTTTTTCTCTTCATCATTCCCCATCCTGCTCTCTGAAACTCACATCTGAATCTCTGCGGCAAACAGATGCAGGCAGACCAGAGATGTGTTGCCAAAGGGCGGAAAAAGGGAATGAGTGTGAGAGTTTTTGTCGGTTGGGAGGCTGAAGATGAAGACTAATGAGGCCACATGGAGGAGAAGCTAACAGTGAAGAGTCATCAAGATGATGGAGACGGAACAACATAACACAATCATGAGGGGAAATGCATGGAAGCAGAGACAATCAAAGATCTGTGGCCCTTTGAAGGTGGCGTAGAAGAGAAAGATGGAGTGAAGGCTGCAGGAGCCCCACCTCCTCCAAAATACGCACAAATCCAAATCTTTGCTCTCACAGTGTACAGACTGATAAATCCCCTCTGAGGCAGAAATGCAGCGCAGCTCACAGCCACCGTGTCCCTTCTCCATATCCCAAATCCCCGTGATGGTATTATTACCATAATCGGCTCTGAACAGAAACAAAACAAGAAGGCGCAGAGAGCCAGTCGCTCTGCCAAACAGCCAACCGGCAGCCGTCCTCTGACATGGCATTTATCTCCCATCATGGATGTTCATGTTTGCCCCATTTCAGAAGAGCTACACCGTTTTGTTAAACATCTCAGCACACTCTGAAAAACGTCAAACATTAATTGATGTGGTGTCTGTGACCTAAAATGCGTATAATGACAACATGCAGCATGAATGCAACATTACACATCCTCTCAATAAATTAGAATATCATAGAAAAGTTAGTTTATTTTGATGTAGATTTTTTACATGCAGATTGAGGTGTTCAAGCTTTGATTTTGGTTAGTTATGTTTATTATGAAAACACAACATTTATAATGTGTCATCGGTTCAATAAAAACACATTTGAATAAAGAAATGTAGGCTGAATGAAAAGCATGTTTAATGCCTTTTTAGTTGTTATTTTCAAAAGCTGCTTTTAATCTGACAATCTACACATATATTCTAATTTATTGGATATGACTGTAACTAATCTTCAACTAAGAGTCGTTGTGGTGAAGGAAGTCTGGAGCAGAAAGTCAAATTACATCATCCTGAGAGAAATAACTCATTTTGCACATTTGATGTGGATGTGATCTTTGCTCGAACTGCTTCTACTACCACATTAATTGTCTTATTTTTGATTACAGGACTTGAATAACAATCATTCCAACTTTACAGTGTCCAATTAAAATGTCTGGTGAGAATCCATGCAAATGTGTGAAGGAGACAAAGTGCTAATGATGGTTCAGGGTTCAGCCCAATAAAACAGACGTAATCAGACTTATTCTGTATCTTCTTCTTTCTGCACTTTTTAAGGATTTGCCCTGAAAGCTGACCATCTTCTCGTGGCATTAAAAAACTCAATAGTGAAAAACATAAAACGATGTTTTTTGGAAGAAGATCAAAATTCTACCTTCTACAACTAATCGTTGCCACAGTCATTTTTGCTTTAATAAAATCCTTTTAAACGTTTTTCTCTCAGCTCCAGCTAACTTCCCCTCATTAATTTAATAAATGCCTCATTAAGAAAACATTTTATAAAAACATTGCTGTACTTCCAGTCTGCTTTGAACTGTAATATTATGTAATAATTACACATCATGTTGACGCTCTTACACAAACTCTGTAGTGCTTAATTAACAAACTTTCTCAATTTTCATAACTTCAGACAAACAGCAATTTGTTAGCTGAAGGCTTGAAGTGAGAAGAGGCAGACATGATACAAACTGTGATATATTTAACTTGTGGTTATATTACATTTCACACAGAAATCTGGGAATATTCATTTTTAAAGGTCTCAAATTACTCTGTGGATTAATTTATCACACATGATGCCAAGCCAGCCAGCCAGTTTAACTGATTCCAGGCAATTTCTCTAATAGCTAACCTTGTTAAAGCATCACCTCAGTCCCATAACACACACACAAACATGTTCACACAGACTCAGCTAGATAACAAGGTCTGCAAATGAGGCTAACCTCGTGCAGCAGAGTAGCCAATTAAACCCCAACAGCCTCTTGCTTCACCACCGCTGCTCATAATGACGATGATGGTGGTGATGATTCAGTCCTGCATCCCAGAAAGCTGAAAACGTATGAAGCTTTGTCTCACTGTAATCATTCTTTGGTTTCACACGGAGCCTAAAAGGAGAGAGAGGGGAAAAAAAGACATGCATGGAGAAGAAGGGAGAGGATAGATGAAAGCCATGATCGAAATTTAGCTTCTTCAATTTGATATAATCTGCCTTTAGATGTGCTGGTAATTATTTTCAAATGTTGGTAAAACAAGCAAAATCTACAGCTGCAAACTGTTTTCAAACATGTAGTGAAGGGAGGAATAACCACCATGGACCAGGGATGTGTGATATGAATTTCAAATTTGGACACCTTGAATATTTTATTGCTTGGGAAAAGGCATGTTTGTAACTTCCAAAATACCAAACATAAAGTTCTGAGATCATTAGACATTGCTTCAACTTTAGGTTTAATAGCTGAATTTCTTGAAACATAAATATTTCACCTAAAACATCAAACTTTTGTTCTGATCCATACCACAAAAACAAACAACCAGCAGGACGTGATACACAATGGAGCTGGAAACATGGGATTTTATCACTGGTTGATTTGGAGTCAGAAAATGTCTTATAAACTTTTTGGTGTAAAAAAATATGTAGCTATAACATCAGAATGACAAAAACACTCAGAAAGATGATGAATAATGTAGATAAAAACAATTTTAAGGAAATAGTTTCTAATATGAATTAAACCTCAAAATACTTCAAAGATAATTAACTAAAATTCATCATATATTGTATTAATACACAATTTTCACTGTGGTTGATTAGTTCATTTGGGTGTGAATGGTATTTCAAAGGAATACAAATCAACAACCTATTCAAAACGGCTAAATTCAAACCATTATTTAACATCTTCGACATTTTACCATCTTAAAAATTTTTTGATTAAACTTATCTGCTATTTTTTTCTTTTAAATGAATACTAGGTAACATATTCCCTATAGACCTCTCTTAACCTTTATTTCATGAATTTTCTTATCAAATGGAAACAAACAGGATGAATATAAATCGAGGAAACATCATTTTTTTTCCACATTTGTGAATTTTTGTATTTGTTTGCATTTTGTATTTTTTGCTTTAAAGATGTTTTGATCGGACACCACTTTATAAACCTAAAACATATCTTATGTTTTAGGTTTATAACTGTGTTTGCCACATAATACATCTGATCAAACTATTGGAGTCAAAAGCATTTTTCTATCTGAAAACAAAAGCTTTTAGCACTGTTTGAATTTGCTCCTTCAGCTTCTTGATCAAAACACGGACATGGAAATCGAGTTTCATCTTCTAATTTAATACTCAGAAATTATGGTTGTCAAACAATTACATTTTGGCCAAATAAAAGATTTAAGGTCATGTGGGTTATTTTGAGAAGTGGACACTCATGCAGATCTACTAATACAAGCTGAGCTTCAGGACTCGCAATAAGTCTTGTGGGAAGCAGAGAGAAGCTGCCTGTACAATGTACACCAAAATAATCATGAAGAATGCAGGGAGTCAGAATATAACAAAAATGACAGGATCAACAGGGACGTAACAGAATAAACCGCATTTGATGAGAGGAACCAACAAGGATGAACTGAGAATGAGGTGCTAATGTACTGGGAGAGTGACTGCTGAACAGAAGACAGAGGCTAATGAGCCGATGGGTTGCAGGTGTGGGAAGAGAGCAGAAGGCAGGCTGAAGAGAGAGGAAGAGGAAGTGACACAGGGAGGCACACTGGGGAAAAGGAAATGAATCTAAAGAAACAACTAGACATAAGAAAAATAAAAACTAGAGTAACTAAGAAAAGGACTAAACACAAGAAATAAACTTAACTGGAATCACTGGAGAACTGATGTAAAAAGAGAACTAGGAACACATAAAATAACAAAACCCAATGAAAAAACTCAAACACACAATGGTAAAACAAAAAAAGCACAGAAAATTACATAGGCTCCTAAACAATTTGCTCTAAAAATCCTCAAACAAACGTCTACCAACTAAAAACTTACCCTAAATAACTTAAACTGAACAATTAACTATTGACTTTTTAAAAATAGGATGTTTCTAATTATTTGAAAAGTTAAGTGCAATAAACATGGAAATTATACCTACTTCTTGTACTTCTTGTTTGCTCCTTTATTTCTCCTCATGGCTGCACAGACCAACCACATGTTCACTCAGGGGGACAATAACAATAATCTTAATATTCCACAATGTTTGGAGGATTTGGATTTCTTCTCTCCCTCAGGCCTCTTTAGTCTAGTTTTGTAGAACAGCTGTTTCTGCTAAGATGTTCATTATTTTTAATGTGTTGAGATTTTCCACATGCATTAAAAAAATCTTCCTATCGACCTTTTTAAGATTTTCTTGTATTTGTTTTATATAAATAGCCAAGGATTAGACATTTTTCTCTTTCTCCCCTCAACTCAACAAATCCTTGGTTTCAGTGCAGCAGCCTTTTCTCGCTCTCTTTAATTCTTTACAGCCTGTTCTTAGCCAGATTTGCCTCTTATGTCTCTCCATGCTTGTTTTATTTTCTCAGATCACCACCTCATTCATAATCTGGTCATTCTTTGGCAGCTTGGGGCATGCTTTAGCAAACAAACACACACACACACCAAAAAGCTTACACTCAGCTCCAGCTGAGCTGCTCGTTGATGTAGAGAAGCAGCTTAAATCAGTGTGTGTGTGTGTGTGTGTGTGTGTGTGTGTACATGTGTATAATACCATGTGAGGATAGCAGCGTAAGACTGCCTGTGTGTGTGTGTGTGTGTGTGTGTGTGTGTGTGTGTGTGTGTGTGTGTGTGTGTGTGTGTGTGTGTGTGTGTGTGTAAGCTCATCTTTCTTTAGGTAGTGCCACCCAGAGATATCCAGGCATGCATTTTTTAGCATGAAGTGACTATCATTTTGTGGAAATTTTTAAATTATTCTTCACTGTCAGTGATCTGCACCAACACTGATGTGTGTGCAGACACAGAGCTCAGAAAACATTGAATTAATTCACATTCATCTCCTGGAACCCAATTTGAACCTATCATTTGCCAAATTCAAACGCTAAACCCGAGCTTAGGTCTAAATTTAAACAATTTATGCTAAGAACCTGAGTTTTTATCTTCATAACATATCTGTATAAGGAGATTTAGGTCCCCAGAGCCTGAGTAATACCTGGACCACAAACACACAGTTGTGTCCTAAAACAGCTCTGCAGCATGCATACTCAGACTACCATTGGAACAGAATACTAATGTAAAAGGATATGGCTGTCAGATGTGGCCCAGCACACGCAAACAAGCACTTCCTCCCCCTGAGCATCCAGAAGTACAGCAAAGTCCCCCAAAAAGTCAAGCAAGGTGATTCTGCAAATAACTTTTCATCCATTCTTCAGCATTGTTTCTAAAACAAACATCTTTTCCACAACAGAACCTGCTCAAAACCTTACATGCTAAGTGCACAACCATCCACTTTTCAAATGCAGAAAAGCTTTACAAGATGTTTGAATTCTGAGAAGGTTTCAGTGCTGCACACAGAGACACAGATTAACATGAATAGAAACAATTGTTTTATGTAAAACTTAGAATCACCTCATCCACCTCGCAGGGTAAGAGCTTCACCGCTGTTGCCAGAATCCCCAACAACAGGGCATCAGTTTCCATGACAACACACAAACAGCACACTGCACCAGAAAAAGTGCTGGTCATGGTGAATGAACCCCAAAAGAGGGAGAAAAGATCAGAAAGTTGCATCTTCTTTCAATCACTACTAACTTACCGGGTCTGACTGTAAGTAAATTCATTCAATCGCATTTATTCGGAATTTATTCAGCCAAAAGTTCAGTGTCTGTTTATGAAACCATGTCTTTTGTGATGAAACTCAGTTTTGACATCAGTGAAACTTTGCCTTGATGTTCACATCTATAACGTGACATCAAAGGTTCTCACCCTGCAACTTGCAGCAACGTGCAAATTAGATTTGGAGCTCTTCCTAACAACAATGTGCTGCCCTGCGTTTCTCCTCATTCATGTCAGTGTGCCATGACGGCGCTGTAATTAGCCGAAGACCATGCACAGCGCTGATGGAGAGGCAAACCACTCTCAGAGGCAACACATTGTTAATTACAGTCTATGACAAACAAATCTGTTGCAATACAAAACGTGATATGGTTCAGCTGAGATATGAGATGGAAAATGAGGCGAGACGAAGAAGATTGGGAGCATTTTGGGTGCATATGTGTGTGTTTATGCTTCAGGGAAAATTCCTGTGTGTCTAAATCTAAATACATCTTTGCCATGACTCCTCCTGATTGATTAAATTCAGAAACATTTGTATTTTCCTGAACTTTCTTCATCTCTATCTATCTACATATTTACATCTACTAAAGTGTCCATGTGTCCTAAAGACCATTACTCTGAGGTAGGAGCCGAGCTGAGGAAGACTGAGTCTCTGTATTTGTACGAGCGGAGAACCTCCTTCAAAAAGCTTTTTCCCTCAAAGTCATTAACATTCATTCACTCAGGCAGCCTTCCATAAACAGTCATTAGAGAAGGAACATTTACAGTAACGCCGGATCACTGAGCTTCTTCACACTCCACATCACCGCCTTATTCCTAAGTCACCGGTTTAATTTGAAAATCTATCAAGCTCTGTGTGAAATAAATACTTTGCTCTCTGCGGTGCAGCCTGAGTTTGCAGGCGTGTGACTCACTGAGGCAGGGAATCGTGAATGTAGATGTTTTATTGGCGCCTTCATAAACCTTTACTGACTTTATTTAACAAGGAGGAAACTATAATTTTGTTGCATTGCTGTGTTTAACTTCTTGGTATAATTAGAGTCTAATTAAAAGACAACGATTTAAAAGAGCCAAGCAGCAAAATTTGACCTCGGATTTAATTTTACCATCCAACAACTGGAATAGGGTTTGATTAAATCCTTGATTTCACTGTTGTTTAATTAAATAATTAAAACAGATAAAGTCCAAAGTCATTAGAATTGAGAACAATGTGAATTCAATTCAGTAACCATCCAGCAAATATGTGCATTCAGACCAACTGTTTTGTTGAGATAGTTGATAACATTGTAGTAAAGCCACTGCAGCAACATCAGCCAAGTGGAGGGATGTGATCTGGCAACATGGAACCAAGGTTAAACTTTCTGGCCTACATGCTGTGTGAGGCAGAAAACTGCCTCATTGCCCATCAGCATAAGCACAGCAGCATCAAGCTGTGAAGTTCAGGGAACCTGGTCAGAGTTGACGGGAAGATGAATGGAGTTCAGTCAGAGAGGAAAATCAGTTGGAAGGTGCAGAGGACTTGAGAGAGGAGAGATTCACCTTCAAGTACGACAACATGCCAACCACACAGCCAGAGTGAGGATTATGCATGTTTCACCAAATCCTGGCCTAAAAACTAGAATCTCTAGAAATACTTTAATGTTAAGGTTCACAGATTTTTTTTTGTTTGGCACAAAAGTCATAATAAAATACATTGAAATTTGTTGTAATGTGAAAACTTCACAAAGTAGGAAAACGCACTAAAGTTTTGAAGTAAATTTACAATTTTCAACATGATGAACTTTTATCTTAAAAAACCCTTTGAAATGAGTAATGTTACATTTTAGGATTCATTTTCAACCTCCTCTTCATATGATGCAGAAGGTCAGAGCATGGGCTAATGTCCAATGTGTCAAAACTAAACCCAGAGCATATTTAAATAATTTAAACAAGAGTGTTAAATGGGACATTTGTTTTTTTCCCCTTTATTTAAAGGTCTATCCTGCATGTAGCTTGGCCTTTGCTGCTCCCTAATGACTAATTAGACTGACCTGGCAGCATAACCTTTGCTTTCCTGGACTGCAGTACATCCTCAGGACACCTGTAATCTGAAATGATACACCTGCAGGTTTAAGTTTAATGCATAAACCTGGCAAGCAAAACTGTATTCAGACAGTTTATACTCTAATGTGATGCAGGAGGTATTCATTAATCACCAAGGAGTTAATGTTTTAGCTTTTAAGACTTAGTTTTAAGTCTATTTCAGAACATAACCTCTGGAATCAGTATTTTTGGAAGACATTAATGAAGCGTGATACAAATTTATATAATCTATCATTTTTATTTTTGCAAAATATGACTCAGAACTTTGTAATTAATGTCATTGTTTTACATGGAATGGAAGAAAGGAGGAATCACTCAAACTTGATGAAATGATTACAAAGTGACCTTGCAAATTGGATTTCCAAAACAAACACCGGAGAAAGCAATTAGGAGAGCTTGCAGACTTAGTTGAACTGTTGCACCTCACTGAGTGACAGGAAATGTGGTCCCAACAACAATGGTTTTGATTAAAGGAGCAGAAAATTATAAAACTCATTTGGGAAGGTAAGTCATCACAGACTGTGGTTAAACAAGCTGACTGTTATTCGGCAAACATGTGGATTGTGGCCCAGTGGGAAACGCTGCAGGGATATTTCCTCACAGTGACAAAGCCTGACCAACAAAATGTAAAACTTGTTTTCAAAAGCTTTACATTTTGAAAAAAATTAAAGCTTTTGATCAAAGAGGTCAGGTGAGGAGAGAGGAAAGAGGAAAATACCCAGAAAACAGGACATATTTCAGCACCTATATAAATAACATCAACTTATCATGAAGAAAAAAAGAAAATATAAGTACATATTCCTTTCCATTTACAAACATCTTCTTCATTTGCTCAGGTTATTGTTGTCAGTTTGATGACATGTAGCCAAAGGAAAGGCAAATGAAATGTGCAAATGGCCAAATTCTTCTATACATAACTTCTGTGTCCACATAATCTTTGTTCTTGAGAGTCATTTCTTTCAGTATATTAAGGCAGCCTGAGAGCAAAGAACACTTTGTTAAAAACAAATTCAATTTACCTTCATTTGATTGCAGATTATTTATATTGCACACATTCACAACCGATGTCTCAAGGCATTTTACAAACAGAATTAATTCAATCCAATAATACAGTTTCCAAGTCAATTACATTCAAACAATGCAGTCAAGTACAGTTTATTATTCAAATTGATTAAAAAGTGATTAAAGGGACTGAAGTCTTGAGTCGTCTCATCTTTCTTTGCATTTGGCATCAAACAATTTTTAAAATGATCTTAATATACTTTTTTACTTGTTCAAGTTATTTTAAGGATTTTAGATATATTTGGACTTGGACTATTTGGACTTAGATATATTTGGATAATCATCATGCTGTTGCCTGGTTCTTTCTACATTCTTTCTACATTCTACATAACAACAAAAGGGATGAACCACTGTTATTTCTCAACACAACAGAGGAATAAAAGGGTAATAATTGAATTAAACACAAATTTTCTAACGTATCTTAAATATTTCTTAAGCTGATTTTATCTTAGAAATGCAAAAGGTTGATAAGAGAACAGGACTTTACCCTTAATAATGTTAGACCTTAAGAGACTTTGGCTTACAGCCAGGCAACAGCATGATGATTATCTCACATACTGCATCATGTCTGTGCTGGATTTTCTCTTAAAGCCCAATGAATATTCCTCTAAAATATAAGATTTGAATAGAATTTCTTCCTTCTGTCCTGTAGAAGTTTATGTTGTTTTGTTGTTTTTTAACACACAGTGGATTGAATGTAAGTAAAAATAAAATAAACCGGAAAATCTCAAAAGACCATATTGGAAAAAACTTAATAGAAAATGAACTCTGGCACAAAAATGACATCAGCTACAGAAGATGGCCTTTAAAGAACAAAAACTTTTCTCTTTAAACGTGGTCTTGTTAACCTTTGCGGCTTGCAGACTAGTTTGCATTCACAGAACAGAACAGTAATACAATTAAGGATAATTCAAGGCAATCTAATAAAGTCCTTCTTTAACCCTCCTCTGATGCTGGTTTGTGCACATGCACTTAGCCTCACTTCCTTTGCATGATAATTCTTGCTGACAACCAACACAGGAATCTAATGAGGATAAATCATGAACACTGCTGCATCTCACAGTTGCAATAAACACGAGTGACTACTCCATAACATCGTTAGCAACCTTGGAGTCAAATCAGCTCAATGTGGTGATGAGGCTCCAGGGCAAAGGGGATCATCTGTGGTCACAGGAGGGAATATTATAGTAAACTAACGAGTTTAGATGGAGTATTGACTGTATTTATCAAACCTGGCTGGGGTTTTATTGAGCAGCCATTGCTCAGTAACCATCAGAATGATCCTCAAAGCAGAGGCCAATATGGGTCTGGATCGATACCTGAAACTTACTGTGGCTTTTTAAATCCGAAGGTTACGTTCTCCAGTCGGCAGTTCAGTTATGTGTCGGGATCTGAAGCAGCAGAGAAGGCGCATACAGCACTGGGGGAAATAAATTATGCACAAGCCTTTTTAATTTGAAGGTACAAATTGCTAATTCGTTATGCAGAACAGCCTTTGCTGAGCATGAATTGCACATAAATTGATCCTGTCATAGTTGCTGCAACAGCAAGAGCTGAAAATGGTATAGAGCTCCAGATTATTGTTCAGAAAAGAGGAAGGTGTTATCATTCTGCGTTTATAGATATCTATAACGTTGCCCTTTTTGTATTTTAACCTCCTTAAGAAGTTTTTCTTTGACTTTACAGGCCCAAAACTACACTTAATGATGACTTGCACGAAAATGGCACCACAAGATATTCTCCTAAATCAAATGCTGCAAAGGAAATGAGATTGTAAATATGATATTTGCAGTTTAACTACTGGAGATTTCCAGCCCAATTTTACCTCTAAAAGCAACAGAACTGGAAACTTGCTGTTCAGTTCCATTACTTTCAGATTCATCACTCAGCTTTACTGGACCTTTTAGTGGAACATCAAGCATTGCACTCATTTTCAACAGCCAGTGAAATCCTGCAAAGATTCAGCACAGGTAGCTCCCCACATCACCAGCCGATTCGAATGAAAACAGCTGACTTTGGGTCAAAAGTCCTCAACATGATTTGTATGTATTCAAATATCCATGTGCAAACACAGCTGCATGTTCATGCAAACATGCTAATGCCGAAGTGATGGGCCTGTTTCCTCTTCATACCCAGCAGCAACACTGAGCCATTCAAAACCTGAAGTGTATAAAGAAACTGTGTGAAATGTTTTAGTCTTTCCTAGGCAAATTCAAATGTTTTAAATCCAAAGTTCACATTGAGGTAAAAATCAAGTTCAAATTGCTGCACTTTTAGTTTAATGAGAAATGACCTGAACAGGCTGAACTCATTTCTAAGAGACGCAGTTGAAAAGCTGAAATGTTGAGCTGTCTAAACGCTCAGACTGTCAAGGCTTCAGACCGTCCAAATGACCTGTCATAACTGTGAGCCTCTGACTATCACCCACAGCGTAAATGTGAGAAAGTTAGACTGCAGCTAAATATTCAAAAATCCATCATTAATTAAAAAAAGGACTTTGTTCTGTCCTGACAGAGATGTGGAGCATCCTGGGTATTTTTCCCATGGATAAAAATCCCATAAAATAATTCTCTAAGTTACAATTATTTTAGCTTGAAGGAGTAGAAAGTTGTGAAGTTGGTTTGAAGATAGCAAACATTATATGTTGACCCGCTACAATCTGAGAGACACTTTTGCTGATCTTCCAGATTAACTGAGCGACTTTGACGGCTGCTGGAGGAGTCAGATTTCATGGTTCAACAGTATTAGAGTCAAAATGTTCATGAATGAAGTTCATTTACAAACAGTCTTCAGACCTTTTTCTTCCCAGATCAAATGTCTACATATTGATTAAGATCTTTACTGCACTTCTAGATTGGAGTAAAATGCTTTGAACACATCATCACCATCTTCGCAGCATCATCTCTAGCTGCCAAACGTCCCAATTGAAATGGGTCCATAGACAGTCTGTTAGTCTGCACACTTCACTCTGCTGCCTGGAGAGAAACACATGCAGACTTTAAATATGGCTCTACATTTTATATAATTCTATCCAAACTCCCCATGAAAATTCAAGATCTGGATTTTAGTGCTTCTCTATGAAACTGAGCTCCTTAAGATGCGTAAAAACAGTTTGTAGGATCACAAATGCCATTTCATCTCTACTACAAGTGAACAGTGTTACTCCTCAGGGATGTGTCCTGAACTCCATGCAGCATTTTCTGGTTAGCTACCATTTCACAGACAAAATTATAAATCTACACAATAAACTCAACAATTGTATTAAAGTTTAAATTAAATTTAAAGAATCTATGATGTTTTTGTTTTTTTAACGAGAATTAAAAAACATTTTTCATGTCCGTGATGATTTTGAGTAAAAATGTTCTCAGCAGATTTAAACTAAGTAACTTTCTTCATGCTCCTGGTTCTATTGAAAGCCTTATTTGTCTGTTTTGTTCTTGACATCATTACAGTCAGTTTTATGAATGCTGTAACTGCAGATTTACTCACCCGTCTTCTTGAACATGCTGGATGGAACAAATGTTCATGTTATTTAAAGGAGAGACTTGTTATTTCTTCTGTCAAACATTTTGTTTACCTTTGTTTCAGCCAAATTCTGATTCAGTATTTTTGAGCATAAAATGTTTTCTTTTACTCAAGTAGCAACAGTTAGTAGTGATGAACACCCATCTGCTTAAGAACACATTAGTCTCCGTTGACTCCAACACTCTGCCGTTTCAGATCCATCCTTCCCCATCATCCCTCATCCCCCCCGCTGTCTCCCTCTGTCCATCCTCTCATTAATCATGCTTCACCTTTCTGTTAACTCTCGTCCTCTTACAGCCCCCAGAGGAACCTGGAAATGTCAGCAGACCTCAACAAGGACACGTCAACGCAGTGAAGACAAGGACAACTGGGGCCAGAACCACAGGATATTTAGGTTTACTTACTTTTCTTTAAAATAAAACATTTTATTGACACGCTTTCACATTCAATAAAGTGCTCATTGAATAGGTCCTAAAGGATTTAAGAAGAAAAATATTTTTGCATTATGGTTCAGTGACTGGTGTAGTGTAGCAATGGCAAACAATCTTTAGAAGAGAACCTGGGGTGTCAAAGATGTGGTTCTGGGCCCATTTGCAGTCCCTGGATTGATTTTGTAATTACAATTTTGCAATTCAAAAATGTATAATTTGGTCAGCCAGCAGAGGTGATTTATGCAGATGGAGACTTTTTTTATTTCTCATTCTGGTAAAATGATTGCAGATGGATTAAAAATGTTGAACATTGGAAAAGGATTCATCTTTGAAGAATCACATGTCTGGCATTCTCTTTCATTTTTTTAGTAAATAGGACTATATCTATCAAGTGACTTTTACTCAAAAATTTGGGTGAACCCACATCTGGTTTTAATCGACTTATTAGACTTAAACAATAAAGACAACATTTTGAAACAAAGAATGACTCAAATTCTGTTCTGATTGTCGAGATTAGACAAATTCTTTGATTTGAGCTCAGAATAGGAAACTGTAGATCATTGTTTTAATACAGCATATATGCAGAACCCCTTTAAAATATTGGCTCTTCTATGACTTACACATACCTTTCTCAATAAAACAAACTTCCTTTGTTTAGTTAAAGTATTTCATACATACTTTATTGTTAATAAGTAAAAAATACACAATGTCTTTGTCCTTGTGACACAGTTTGAACACCACTGATCCAAATTGTCAAAAAAACATGAACAAAGGGATTTTATATTGTAACCAATTGAGAGAAGTTGACTGAGGGTTTAGCAGAAAACTCTCTGCTAAAGCATCCAGAGTCTAAGTGAGCTAAGATAAGCTATTAACAGAATATTGAGTGTTGAGAGGATTTATAGCTCTACTCAGGTTTCCTGTAAGTCTCATAAATTCTACCTCTCCTTTCCCACTCTGAGAATCCTCTAACAGAGGCTTAGACTGCAAGATGGATTCAAAGAGATTTTGTTTACTGATACCAAAACATACAGATTAATGAACTTAAACTAAGCACATTTATTTAGAGTTGAACACAAGGACTTAATCACAGAGCGTTAAGCACTGCTCTGTGATTTACATGTTTCCCTTCCTCTGATATGCCATCCATCCATCCATCCATCCATCCATCCATCCATCCATCCATCCATCCATCCATCCATCCATCCATCCATCCATCCACTACTCTTCTTATGACATTAAAGCACTGTGACTTGTTTTCCTGAAAGAAGGTTTTTCTCTTTCCATAAATTGAACACTTTGTCTCTGACCAAACAACGCTGCAGACATTTTTGATGTAATCAACAAAGCTATGTTTTAAAATGAAAACCCTCTAAATATCTTGAGTAAATTTCTGAAATGAGAGAGCAATATATTGTCTTTATGAAGAACACTAGGGGCAGATTAAATCGGTCAAATGAAATAGTTTGTTTCAGTTCTACGCTTGGTTAGACAGTGATTATGTGATGATCTGTTTTATTTCTGGTTTTAATGTCTCCTTGTTGTTTGTTTGTTTTCCTTTAGGTCTTGCCATATTCCATGTATTCATTGATCACTTTTCCTTTGTTTATTCTCCTACTTTTTGAGCTTTGGTGACACGTTGTCCAGTTAATTGATTTCTGGTAAATCTTCTTGCTACAAGTCCAGTAATTTTAATGTTTTGTTCCTTCAGAAACCTTTTCTAATTCATTTTGCCTTGTTAAATTTTAAGTTTATCCTAAAATTGTGTCTGGATTGTGGGACAGAGTTTCTCCTGAAAGGTTTGTTCCAACTCTTTAGTCATGGAAGTCTTTTTGGGCAAAATTGTGAGTAAAACTCCACACATGCTTGCATAAGAATGAGTCACTATTGACATAATTCAGGAGTCATTTCAACTCTCACCTTTTCTTCTGTGGAGAAATGTTTTACCAACTGTTCCAAACAATCCAAATAAGATTCATGTGAATAAATAACTGTCCTTTAGTCTTCTGTTGTCCATCTTGTGCTTCCTGAAAAAAAAGTATCTGTCCTGATGTTATTTTTGGAGAAAAGTAGCTTCTTTGCTACACATTCACAAGCACCTGCTGTCAGGTTTTCAGCTCTTTTGCTTATATGGAAATGAAGTTAGCCATGTTAGGCAGTGTTTAAGCCAGTGAAGTGCTTTTCAATTGCTGCTAGGAATTAAAATTAGGTGTACAGTGATCAAATTAAAATTAAACATTGAATTACAACAAATGAAACAAGACTTGGCAGCAGCAACTACTGAGGTTTTAATCTTCACAGATTAAATGTTGTTGGCTTCCAGACTCGCACCACGACTGAGCCAAAATCACAAGAGGAATCTGCTCCTGTTTGCTCACAATATAAAAAAGCCAGAGGTTTGGGAATTCAGCTGTGTGGAATAGAGAATCAAAACTGAAACTTTTCTGCTGCATGGATCAGCAGCAGAAATAATAGACTGAAAAGAACAGCAGCCTGGGAAGTTTGGCTTTGTTTCCTCTGGAACTGGAAACTTGCAGAATCAATAGAGATTCAGTCAGGTATCCAGAAATCCTACGAAACATCCGGTTCAGGATGAGAAAGATGAAGCTTTGGCTTCATGAGTCTTCTAACGGGACAATGATCACCGAGGTCTTTGAAGACTCATCTGATCCAATTCATTTATTAAACCCATGTAAAAACAAATGGTTGATTAAAGTTCTGTGCATTAAGAATAGAAAAAAACTAATAAAAAATGTTGGACAACACAATATCTCACATAAAACAACAAAAACATCATGCTTTGTTGAGCAACGAGGAAAAAGGATGAACGTCCAATCACCTCTGAGCTTCAGCTGGTCAGTTGATTTTAAAGACCATGAGGGAAGATAAGTGTGAAGACCTGAGGACATTTAAAAACAAATGAAAGAATATTAAAATCAATTCTGTTGTTCAAAGGAGCCAGTGAAGAGCAGGCAGAACAGGAATGATTCGTCCCCACAGCTGTGATCCAGTTAGAAGAGCAGCTGTACTTTGAAAAAAGCTGTAGGCATACAGGCCAGTCTGCCTGTCCCCGAAATACACGGCATGACAAGAACCAAGGTGTTAGATAATTAAAATGTGAAAGATGTTTTCAAAAGTAATTTATTTAAATATTCTGTGGTGGGTCGGAGAGCACAAAGCGGAGAATATGAATCAAGTAGATGCCGTTGCTGGCACTAAGAGTCTCACTGTGATTTTCACTCAGCCTGTCATAAAAGCAGAAGAATGTCCCTCTATATACTAAAGATGTTCTTTGATAAATTCCTAGCAGGAATAAATCATTTTAGATGCAATCGTGCAACGTGGCCAAAAAGATCAAAGCTGCAACGTCTGCAAAATGCAAACTGCGTATCACTGCTAAAATCTCCAACCAGGACTGTGATTTTAATGCATCATGTTTTATAGATGATTTAAAAAAAAATTAACCAACATGTAAACCCAGACACGTGCTTTTTTTCTTATCTCTTATAAAATTATTGTTTTTCTCTAACAAGTTCAGAAATGTAAGGAAGAAACAATTGAAACAAAAAACTTATTGTCTTGATGTAACACAGAAAGAAAGTGGAAATATTCCATGCTAGTGCTGAGTGGAGATCCACATGAACACAATGCATGTCCCCTATGTGAAGATGAACATCCGCATTACAACAATCAGCCTCAATCTGGGCCCACAAGGCCACATTCATCAGTGAAATTGCTATGAAAAATCCGGCATTCTGAGAACTCAGGATGGAATCCAACAATGCAGCAGGCCTGAGACAATTATATCAGAGGTCCTGATTCTCTCATCAGTATTCTGCAGCTGACATTTCACTGCCTGCTTCATTGTCACACAAACACACCACCAGAACCGGGAGGCACTATAGGAGCTATGTGTGTGGGTAAGTAAATTTATTTAGTACCATTTTGGACTCGTCATTTGTGAAATGTATTTTATATCAACTGAAAATGCTTTTCTGGGGTAACGTAAAAAAAAAAAAAAAAATCCCAACAATTCAAGACCCAATATCTGTCACAGTTTATCTTTCACTGGCTCCATTTCAGGTATAATATAGAGTCAACAACAACAGGAAACTTTAGAGGACAAACTAAAAAGACTTCCTCTGAACATGAAACCATCTGCAGGTGGGGCAAAACTATGGTGACAAGGAAGGCAAGAGATTAAAGATGATATTTAAAAAGCTGTTCAGAGAGAAACGAGGGGAAACGTTTCCCTCACAACTGCTGCCGAGTCCCAGGTCTCTCTTCTTTATTCTGCCTTCCTGACTGCCTCATTTTTTAGCTTTACAGCTTCCTTTATGCTTTTCCCACAGTCCACAGTTAGGTTGACTGGACAATAGAAATTGGTTTTAGATGTGTGTGTATGTGTGTGTGTGTGTGTGTGTGTGTGTGTGTGTGTGTGTGTGTGTGTGTGTGTGTGTGTGTGTGTGTGTGTGTGTATGCATAACTATTTGTCCTGTGTGGACCGGTGGCCTGTCCATGGTCTACCCTTCCACTCCTCCAGTGAACTTAGGCACCAGCCCCCCAATGTGATCCTGCAAGGATCAACAATACAGGGATGGATTTGCACATGTGCTGCACTTTTCATATTCCACTACAGTTTGGTTGTTGACACCAACTTGCAACATAATTCAGTCCATATTTTCCTGGGGTCACTCAACTTTAATATTTATGGCTGGATTCCAGTCTTTCCCCTTCTTCTCCTCCCACTGCGTCCAGCTTAAAGTTTGTTTTATGAGAGGAGTCTGTTGAACAGATTGTACAGCATGCAGCAACAATAACCATCTGTTGGTCAATTGGTTTTATTGCTAATATATACACTTAGTAACTTATGACATAATAAAAATATGTTTTCTTTGCGTATTTATTAAAATTATCTTTTTGTCATGATATAATCTTTCTCTGCAGAGAGAAACAAACCAAAAAGCTTGTGATGGGCATGGGGTCGACAAGCGCATACACTAGCTGATTGACAGGATTAAGATCCTCATCCTGGCTCTAATTGATTGTTTCTGACAGGGAGTGACGACACATTTGTGCAGATGTGACTAAGATCACTGAGAGGAGCCAGAGGAGAATGATTTTTTTTTAATTCAGTTTTAACTCATGTAAACTGTTTTATAAAAGTTGCCTTCTGCAGTTTTGAGCAAGGCAACAGATTTTCCCCCCTGATTAAACGAAAATGACTCTAAGTGACAGTTAGGAGTCCATAACCACATTTTCTTATGGTAGACAATAAGTAGATTTATTTACCTTACCTCATCTGTTGTCACAGCAGGTTGGAAATGTCTTCAGAAACTGTCCCACCCTCTGTATGGAGCAGGTCCAGAGCAGATGAATAAAAAATGAAACGACTAAAATGGTAAAAAGTAAGAAAATCACCAGCATGTTGTCTGGAAGTCCTTCTGAACACCACAAAGACAATAGTCATGAAAGATTAAACAACTGCTCACGAACCATAACTTTACAGCTTGATTAAAACATCACATATTATATTTAAAACAAAATAAAATGTAGAAGTAATAAAAGTAATTTGGATTGCTCAGTTTCTAAATCCCTGATTGTAGACAAAAAACCTCCTGGGTTTAGATGTGGAGTCGGTTTGTGATTGACTGCTGGTTGGGATCAGCTGGAACAGCAGCTGATTGTTTGTGAAGGCAAAGGGAGCCTCAAAGGGACATTCAGAGCAACATCCTCACAGTGAGATGAAGACCACAGCAGCAACAGATGTGACAGTTAAGCTGCGATGTGACCTGCTGTCCACACAAGGTTAAACAAAATGCCCAAGATGTTTTTGAAAATGTCTGTCTGATGAAACAATCTGCCTTTTTTGTTCCTTGTATCCACGTTAAAATGCGAAATAGATGCAGTTTATTTTGGTTTACTGTAGATACTTCACTCCTTTTTGCAGAAGGAATGGGTCATGCTTGTGGTCCTTCATTATGTCGGGGGGTAAATGTGTGAACTGAAATATTTACAGATACATTCACAATGTGCACAAGTTGTGCTTCGAGGAGTAGTGTTAAAACAGGTCACTCTTCTTTTTCAATACTTATTAAAGATTCCATAAACTTGGTGTAGATACTCATTAAACTGGTTCTCACTACAACAGACTTTTGAGCTTTGACTTGAGAGTTTGGGAGCCTGTTGTAAAAGTTTTAAAAGCAACTAGCTGCTGCATCAGCCCCTGCTAGTCTAACAAGCAGAAATAGCTGCTGCAAACATCTTGTATTTTCTGAAATCTGTCCCCAACAGACTCTTTATATATATCACTTTATGTCTAATTCCTCCAGAGATTCAGAGTTGTACGGTCAAGTTAATCAGATGTTTGCACTTGAACCCAATTCTTGATCATAAAACTCGCATAAATGGTTTCCGTTCAAACTGTGCTGTCTTTAGATTAGAGTCAGTAATCTTTTCAATCTAAATAGACATTTCTGTCCCCCATTTTTCAGAGCCACAAAACTTATTTAAGCTTTTGAAAAAGACAACTTTTAACTTTTAGAAAAAATATTTTCTATAAAAAAAATTTGGTGTGATTGTGAAATAACCTATTTTAGGGTTAAATATAAAGAAAAACATCAAATTCTGTGGGGTGATGACATTTGTGGAAAATAATGTAATAATTTCCAATCTAAAGACAAGAAACTAGAGCTAAAATTTGTACTGGTACATTTAATGTCATGTTGTGGGAATAAATTCAAATGCAATTATTAAAAATTGGAAAACAGTTAAAGTCACCAGATTTTATTTTGTCTGTATTTAAAATGTCCTAACACAGTTTTTACATTTTTAGTAACAAAAACTCCTTTTACCTTCCTCTATAAAGGTCCAGATAATCAATTACGACTCTTCACTGCTTCAGAGAAATGCAATAAAACATGGGTGAGAAATCTATTTTTAAAAAATCCAAATGACTCAATCAAAATAAAATTCATAATTTTCAAAACCCGATATTTACATTTACTACATGAATAAAATAATCTTGCATTAGCTCATGCTAACCATTTCCCTTTTTAGTTATGAATACCAAAATTGTTTCAAGGTGGTTTTCTATTTGCTAAATGCTAAAATAATATGAAAAGCTACATTTTGTGATCTGCTGAAATGCAAAATGAATGTTTGGCCATAATAACTACTGTTGCAGTTGGAGAGAGAAGGAACCTTTTAAGCTAATTATATTGTTTTGCTGCAGATAGAAGAGTGTACCTCTTAGTAGATGGCATTATGATGACAGGTAATCATGTTTTAAACTGAGGAAACTTTGCACCATTATCCAGAAGGTGAAGAAATATGTGTCTTCAAAATTCACCCATCGTTCCACCAAATCAGTTAGAAAGTGGCTTATCGGAAAGCAAAGTTTAATGTTTTGGAGTGGTCACCACGACACCCTGTTTTAAATAAATTATGGTATTTTAGTAATCCTAGTTGTGCTAAAACAGAACATTTAAAGTCAGACAGTGAAAACAAACATAAATACATAAACATATATGACTGTGTGTCTATTTTTAGTTTGATGGATTGTGAGGTTTGACAGCCACAGCTCCTTGGTGATCTGCTGCCCTCCGCTGTTCATACTTTTACTTGTGTTTGAGAATTTGATCTTAGATTATGGAAAGTTTGTGATATGTATACATATAGTTGAACATGACAATGTACAGCAATGTACTTCAAAAACTCAAGTTGTTTAATTTTATGAAACGTAACCTGTTTTTTGACTCACTCCACTTTTTATGCCTTCATAGAATACATAATATTAAGTCAGTATTTGTTGCAAACTCTCTATTTTCCCTACATCCAGACCTGACTACACCTGCATATTTTGCCGTGTTTCTTAAAAACTAGAGAACCCAACCAGTGGATAACAAAAAAAATGTGTCAATTGTAAAGTCTTTAAGAAAGTTCTTTTTGTTTCTTTTCTTTCAGTTGATGATTTATTTCATGCTAATCATCCTTGGGAATCACTGTTAATATTTCTTTTTATGTCCATCATTACATTAATTGTGAGTCTATTTATATTTAAATAAATTAATTTAAAAACATTTCTAGATAATTTCCTGAAATACACAGCAGGCGTGAAAAGATTTTCATTTGTAAAAGATGTTAGAAACGAGACATAACGTTCCTTTCATGTCTTGTGGTAGATGGCAAAAGGACTGAATATGTAAATTTCTAAAATAAATTGAAACATTTGGGGGAAAAAAAATGTTTCTAACAAACATCATTAACACTTTGCTAATAAGTGAGTAAAGTGTATGTAGGCCCTGATCATTTTTT
>CAEGAF010009911.1:0-14302 GCA_903067075.1 Micropoecilia bifurca
TGTGAGTGTGTGTGTGCATGGTTGTTTGTCCTGTGTGTCTCTGTGTTGCCCTGCGACAGACTGGCGACCTGTCCAGGACGTACCCTGCCTCTCGCCCGGAACGCCAGCTGGAGATAGGCACCAGCAACTCCCGACCCCACTAAGGGACAAGGGTGCGAGAAAATGGATGGATGGATGGAAAATATTGACAGATAATAACAGAATATGTCAGGACTCTATTAAGGCCGTCAGTTACAGATGGATGATGAAAAAGTCTAGGACGACTTCTGCCGAGGCACCACCCTGTCTGGAGGCCTGAGAAGGTCCTCAAACACAGACATTATTCTGAAGAAGCAAGAGGCTGTTAGTCATCTTTCACGCTACTATTATTCTGTCTCTGCAGACCTCACACATGCTGGACACAATATGTTTAAAGTCTTACCTTCAGGTCGATGCTGTGAAGCACTGTATAGGAAAAGCAGAGGCAGTTTCTTCCCCCCAGGCTGTCTCTCTGATGAACAAACACCTTCCAGCTTGAGTCGTCATCTACTCCACTTTTACTTTCATTGTTTATTTTCTCCAAACCAGCCTGGCCTCAAAAGTAAATTGACACAAAATATGAATAAATGATATAGCAATAAATTACTCCATCTGGGTTGGTGCTTAAACCAGAGGAGTTTAAGAATGCAAGTGTATTTTTCTCTATGGATGGTAGGATGCAGCAGAACATGAGCCAGTTGGGCTATTTATCTGCAGTAATGCAGGTGTTGTTCTGGTATATCATGGTGAAGAAAGAGCTAAGCCAAAAAGCAAAGCTCTGGATTTACAGCTCTGTCTACGATCCAGTTCTCTCTAACAGTCCAGAGATGTGGATAGTAATGAGATCTCAGATACCAGCAGCATGAATAAGCTGCCACAGCCTCAGAGGGCAAGGAGCTACATTATCCAGGGGGGAGCTCAAAGTAAAGTCATTCGAGGTGATTCAGACAACTGATCAGGATGCCTCCAGGGTGCCTCCCTTCAAAGGTTTTCTGGGTAAAAGCCACAGGGAGGAGACCCCAGGCGAGACCCAGATTATCCCTTCTTGGCTAGGAATGTCTTGGGATTCCCCACAAGGAGCAGGAAAGTGTCACCGGGGAGAAGGATCAAGGATGTTTGGCTTTTCTCTCCTGGACCGGTTCGTCCCGCATCCCAAATGCTGAACTCTGATCTAAAATAACAGAGCATCAAGCTCAATTAGATGTCTGTAGTGGTTTTATTCTGTCTTAATAATGACACACAAACCTCTTCACATCCTTTACAAAGAATAAAGCTTTAAGCTTTAATCTTTATACATGCATAATATCCTCCCTGCATGCTGTCAGACCTGTGATCATTCACCTATTTAAGATCAATCTACTGTAAGGGAACTCGCTGCTAATCTTTGCTCAGCTGGGATGACAGTGATGTGTGACAGCGAGGATGTTAGCGGTATTGTTTTACAACCAGCATTAACAATAGCAGGACCTGCCTTAAATTATTAAAGCTGCTTCAATAGTTTAAAGTGTATTTGCATATTAAACATGGCCGTGTCTGTAATTGCATTTTTATGCAACAGTCTCTGGAGAAAGATTAAAAACATCCGAACGGGTTTCCTCTTTAATTTTTTTTCTTCCACTTTCTCTCTCTCACACCCATACAAACACCCACAATATGTTTCTCTATCTTTACCAGGACTTTTCATTGATGTCCATTGATTTTCTACAGCATAATCCTGACCCTTAGCCTTAACTTAAACATTACCAGTAACCTGTCTAAACCTAAACCTAACCTAACCTGAATCCACAGCTTAGTACTAACATACCTGCTAACCCAAATGCAGCACTTTGCCTCATGGGGACCAGGCTTTGGTCCCCACAAAGAGATGGGTCCCCACAATTTATGCATTAGGATCATCGTCCCTACAATGTATCAAAATACAAGAACACACACACATTCACACATAGGCTAATAAGTAATCCCCTCTGTCTCTCTCAGGACTATCTCCTGGACATAGAGATTACAGCAGGTCCAATTGTCCTCCCTGCTTAATGCCCTTGCTCTCAAATACTTGCTGACACTGTCTTATTTGAACAACTGTAGAGAAAATAAATAGTGAGAATAAATGTATATGGAGTAATTCAGGTTTGTTTTTAAAATACAAAAAATAAGGATATCAAAGGATGTCCATAGAGGACCTACCACAGAATGTGAAACTAGTAGACTAGACAGACTATGCTTTACTGTGTTTTTTTTTTAACGGATGAATAAAAAGTGGTGCATACTTGTGAAGGGTATTGATAAACAGAAAATCTGAAAAGTGCGGAGAGGGGGTTGCATTCAATCCCTCTGAGTCATTAATTTGTAGAAACACCTTTTACTTAGCAGTCCATGTTGTTACTGGGTCAACACTCCACCAGCCACAACACAACAACACAATCAGTTGTGTTGCAGCTTCTGTAGTTTGTTGACCCTTCTTGCCAATAATACTGCTTAAGATTGAAATAGTTATCCCTTTTTCTCTACAATAAATACCAATCTAAATCATGGTTGAATGAAAAGTCAAGATTTTTTTTTTCAAGTTTTGCCTTAGATTCTCAATCGGATTTCCGCCTGGACTTTAACAGGGCCATTTAAACTCGTGAATATTTTATTAACTAATTTGTTGTAGTATTGCCTACCTGTTATATAAGAAACCACTGGCATTAATAGTGCCTTTAGTAGGTTTTTTTCCCGGATTTCTTTCACCCATGGTGGATACTGCTTTAAACGCTGTCTACACTGGAAAATAGAGAAGCGAGTCTAAACTTTTTAAAAAAGATGTAATTTGTTAAATATAATTAAGGTGGCGCAGCAGTTGGTAGAGCTGTTGCCTTGCAGCAAGAAGGCTCTGGGTTCGATCCCCGGCCCCGGTCCCCCTGCATGCAGTTTGCATGTTCTCTCTGTGCATGCATGAATTTTCTCCAGGTACTCCGGTTTCCTCTCACAGTCCAAAAACATGACTGTCAGGTTAATTGGCCTCTCCAAGTTGCCCTTAGCTGTGTGTGTGTGTGTGCATGGTTGTTTGTCCTGTGTGTCCTCTGGCAACCTGTCCAGGGTGACCCTGCCTCTCACCCAGAACGTTAGCTGGAGATGGGCACCAGCAACCCTCCTCACCCCACCAAGGGACAAGGGTGTAAAGAAAATAGATGGATGGAAATATAATTAAATTAATTGGGACAAAATATATTTAGTTATGTTTGTTTAACATGATGACTTAATAAACTACTTGGATGAACTTAATTTGATTACATGTATCAAATAACATTTTTTTAAGTGTTATCACCTGTTTTCCTTTTTCAGTGTAAGGAAATGGTTACATGTTGGGTAAATCGAGTTCAGAACACAAACAAACTGCAACATAATGAGAGCCGATGAATGTTTCAGTGCTAGCCAATGTAAACAGCACTGATATGAATACATAAAACATGACCCTGTCCCACCTGTATAATATGAACATGTATAATTAACAAGTTTAGACACACATTTGTATTTCTGCTCATATTTGGACTTTGTATTGACTTCCATTAATTTTCATAACTGGATTTATGCCTAACCATCAAAAGCATATGCCTAACCATAAACTCAATTCACACCTTAGATCTACTATGAACCTAAAATCCAAAAACAGCACTTGTTCCTATATGGCCTACACTGTGGGTCCCAAAAGGAGCAGTGGGGCCCAGAATGTCGTAATTGTTGGAAAAATAGGTCCATACAAGGTGAGAAGTCGTAAAACACCCACAAACACATACACACACACACGCATACATGATTGAACCTGTTCCCCTTTGGGGGCACTCAGCTCCTGAAGACTTTTTGCAACCATGATCCCGCCCTCCATGGCCCGACCTTTACCAGAAGCCATGTTTTCCAGACAGGCTACACTGCACCAATTTATTTATAAGTCAGAGTTACTTTTGTAGCTAGTGTCTATCATGAGTACCTCCACACTGTCCTGAAAAACATTCTCCATTTACATACATCATTATGACATCATATATTTAGGACATTAGTTTCTTTTAACTTTTTTTTTATTATTATTAAATACATTTGAAAAACATTCAATATTTTTCAAAAGGGAAGTATTATGTAAAATCTCTTTTTTTTTTACTTGTCATTAAAATTTGTTCTCTCATCAGAAACAGGGAACAACTTATCAATGGCAAGTTATGGGATGTTCATCAGAAACATGAAGTGGAGTAAGTTTTTGATGAACATACTCCATCAGAAATATGTTGCTAGATTCTTTCTTGCATGTTTGAGAAATCGCCCTGCGACAGACTGGCAACCTGTCCAGGGTGACCCGCCTCTCGCCCAGAACGTTAGCTGGAGAGACACCAGCAGCCCTCCCAACTCCACTGAGGGACAAGGTGTAAAGAAAATGAATGGATGGATGGATGGATGGATGGATGGATGGATGGATGTTTGAGAAATCATTTTAATCTCCACAGCAACCATTCAGCTGTGCAAAACACATAATGGGAGCTAGTGCCACCTCCTCTGAGCTGTAGTTTCCATGTTTCTAAGCTTCCACCTCCTGCGCGACTCCACCACTCGGCTCCTTCAGGCTGGCCAACAGAAATGAGTAAACTCCTCATGTAACTGCACATCGCCGAAGCTCATTCTATTAGTTACTTTTCAGTGAAATGCTGATAAAAACATTGCCAAAGGGTTACTAGAGGAGCCATGTTGTGACAATGTCCTGAAGGTGGAGTTTTAAAAAGTATTAACGTCATTTTTTTGCTAAATTAATAATTTGTTTAAAACGATGTCTTTTTTTACACTTCAATCAACAGGTTTTTCAATCAACAAGTCCAACAAACAAGTTTTTGTAAGAGTAGCTCATCCTCTGTTGCTCTTACAAATATGGCACCATTCAAAAGAAAATCAATCAGCTTTCTAAACAATAGAGGCTTTGATGCAACAAATAAAAAAAAACTCCAAACAAAAATGTCCTTTCTTTTTTTTGTAAGTTTGTAGTATTTGTAAGTGGAGGCACACATGCAAAGCCTTCAAAGTCTTTATTGTGTGACGGTAACACTTGGTTTCACTTTTCACATTCGAACTCAATAAGGAATCAAACAGAGGTTCTGGAAGAAAGCAGACACATGAGGGAAACAAAGAATTTAATGAAAACTCATCACAAAGTGCTGCAGGGCAGATAAACCAAACTGGGTGGTGATGTAACATAATGCAGAGAGAAAGTAACTGACATGTTCATTTTTATCCCAAAGGGAAATTAAATAATGTTGGAACTTATATCGGCCAAGAATCTTCAAAGAGTCGTTGTGGATGTTGATGCTGTGGGCATCCTGGTAGCAGTCAGTACAGCAACAAATATGAAAAAAAGCCTCTGACTGAAGATTGTGGAAACATGCTAACAGCTCAGTTTCCAGGCAGCAGAGAAGGTATTACATAGTAACAGCATCAGTTACTTATTATCTAGCACTGCTAATCCAGCTCCTTGTTTTTACTGCAAATCTTTTTCTGCCTACATGATTAGAGAAGACTTCTATTTTTTTTAGTTACTATTTGCACTTCTCAGATGCTAATCAGCTGCTTCCAGTTACACATCATATGTCATAGCAAAAAATAATGCAGTATAGTTATTCTAGGAATGGAATTGCAAAAAAAAAAAAAAATTACATTAGGGTTCATAAATTTAATAATGCAGAAGTGAGAACTGTAAAAACCAAGAGGTCTGGGGTTTTTTTTGTAAGTTTGTGGTTGGTTGTTTGTCTTTGTTGAACAACCAGCTGAAGTTCAATGAAAATATTTGTAGTTTTCATAAAACTTGAAACTACTTGAAATTCTATGCAGCTTTTGTAGGATGTTGGATATTCAGTGACTTTTTACTTAATGATGAAGTTAGCCTTGAAACGGCGAGGGCCCAGATGTGTGCATGTATTATACAGAAAGTACAGCTTATTACCATCTTCAGGTATTTGCTTGATCAATTTTTAATATTTCAGTACTTTTTAGAGGACAAAGCTATGCCATACTGGGATAAAACTGGAACGGTTTGGTTTTTGCATATGGCTGAGAATGCAGTAAGGCTGATTCTTTAAGCCATTGTCTTAACATGGTGATGTGTTTATCTTCTATTGAATATGAAAATGTTCCTGTTATCTGCTGAGCTCATCATAGGAGCTACTGCAACTTTAATAAAGACATTGTCAAAAAGATAAATGAGGAGCCATGCTGTGATGACTTCTTGAAGGCGGAGTTTCAGAAAGAGGAGAGGTTTCTTAAAGAGACAGAGGCCCAATTTCAAAGCATTAAATTACAAATTCAAAATTCTTTAAATGAAATTTTTCATACATAGCATTTTTCAACAACTGAAGGTACTATAGTAATTTGAGTTTATTATAATATACATAATACTGCCCCTTTAATACTCAATTATGACCTGTAACCTGGGTAGTGTTACAATTTATGGACTAGCAACATTGTCTTTAACCCTAAAAGTAAATTCTTCTGACTTTGTTAGCAGTAAAAATGTGTAGGAAGACAAACGAAGAGCCCCTCTCTGTTTTGATTTGTTTCCCACTAGCTTAAATCTTCCACAATAATGGCTTTAACTTCAGAACCAAATACCAGCTCAGTTCTTGACTTCATTTATCTGTCCTTCTCCCACCGATCCTGTGCCTCATGCTGTTAGGGTTATTAATTCCCAAACACATGTGTATGCCAGAGCGCTGTATGTTTATGTAAGCCTGTCACATCTAAGTTATCTGCCTTCCTTTTTCTTTTTTATGTTTCTTTTTTTTTGTTTTTTTCCATCTCTTGGGGGGTTTAGACAGTTCTCCTCGCTGAATATTTTCCCGCTTTGATACCAACGCTGTGTACAGCCATTAGTACAATCACTTGAATTTCATGACAAAAGCAGAACTTTTTTTTTTTTTGCAGATTAGCACTGTCAGCGGGAAAGTTCACTTTTCCTGCAGCCAATAACGGTCAGGGTTAGTTAACCCTGTGATGCTTTTGATGTTTCCGTCCAGAGCCGGCAGCATACGTTAAAATCGTTGCCTTCTGTTTTGGTCGAGAGGGTAAGAAAACAATTTCCCAATGATTTAAAGCTCCTTATCAAGCAGTACGGAGCAATTAATTTTTCATTCAAGCCACTGTAAGCACTTTTGTTACGATTGAAGACCCCTGACCGCTCATTGTTCCCCTTGCTTACATGCTTCAGACTTCCCTGTTACCGGGGATTACCATGCAAATTGTTGCCTTAATCTTTATGGAGTAGAATAAGGTTTTCTTCGCATGGAGGCTAAGCAAGCGCGCTCTGTATTTCACCGACGCTATCATAAATATGCAAAGCTCAGACACATGATAATGTCTCTGTGTACAGTGGGCAAGTAACGTGGTACCGCTCATCAACCTTCCAGATGATTCTCCATGCATGTTGACTTCCTGAATCATGACCAATGTCTGCCATCGGATCTGGTCGGTTAAATCCAGCACATGCTCGGCTTGACGCCTTTATAAGTTTTTTCTGTGCCAAGTCAGCAGTGCTGGAGAGGAGATGAATGTAAATCTCTGCGTATAGATTATCCATTCTCTTCGCACAAACCCCTCTGCTGACCCCCCCGTTCACCCTCTTTTTATGCCCCCACCTTCATATGGATCCCAGCATTAGCGCGACATTATGAGGGGATGTCAAAAGATAAAGCCTGTGGTTCAATAGATGATCTTCAAAATCTGACGTTTCAGTTGGACTTTACTCATGGTTCACTTCAAGTGTTTTTACCCTCAAGAGTCCAGTGGGGACAATACATTTTTCATAGGATGGAGAGGTCTGTAAATTCATCAAAGGTACACCTCAACTAAGATAGAATCTGAAAAATCCAGAAAATATCATTGTGTGACTTTTAAATATTTGGGTAATTGCACTTGTTTGAACTTGTTACCTGTGTCAGACTCAAACTCCACCACCCTGGGCAAGAGTAAAGAACTACCCAAGGACACCAGGGACATAAGTGTAACTGAATAAGGCCGGGATGGACTACAGGACGATAGGCTAATAACTTGGTGAGAAGGCAACAACTGTTGTAGCAATTATTAGAAAACTGAAGGAGCTCAAGATGACTGTCTGGGGCTTGGTTCATTTGATACTCTCTCTTTGCTGAAACCTCATTATGACACCCCTAAAGAATTTTTCTTTTGGCATCATTTTCTGCTACTGTGCTCATCGTACTGTTGAATGTTTTATGCGGGTCAAATTTGGGGCGGAAATACAAAATACCCACTCGAGCAAGGTCGCAAGCTTATGAAGCAACAGCAGAATTTAAATTAAGTTCACTTCAGCTTGAAGTTTACACAAACATTTCATTACTTTGTTGAAGTTTCGGGGCTCCACTAAAGCTCAGAGAGCTGCAGCCTGAGCTGACTAAAGAGAAAAAGTTTGTACATGACAACCCGAGTTGTTAGCGCTGGCAGCGTGATAGAAATAGAAAGGAAGGGGAAGAGAAAGTTTAGCTCAGACAGTTGTGTTTTTATGCTTTCTGAACTTGCGGAATCAAGACTCAGACAGTCTGGGCAGCAGAATATTTGCTTTCATATTTCAACTTAAACAAGCAGATTACAGCTACCCAATACTGCAAATAATGACTGGAGGCGTGTGTGTGTGTGTGCGTTACACATAAAGGCTAGTATAAACGACACACACCCAGAAAGAGCAGTTGATGGAGATTCTTTAGATCTTAATGTTTTGTTATCTTGTCTGTTGAGGCCTTGCTGTTTGGGCTGCAGTGTCTAACTGCAGACCAAACCGCAATGACTCTGCTCTTTAAATTTAATGACTACAGATCATTTCAAATCTGGGTTTCAGACTTAATATTGCCTCTCTTAGCTCTTGCTCAGTACCAAGTTGAGATCTGTACTTTGTGAGCTGGGCTTTTCTACTGCTGCTGCACTAAAAGCAGAGATAGGATGTTGCAGAGTGTCGTAGAACGTTCACAGCTTTCTGTCCAGTGACTGTATATTCAATTTCCACACAGTCAGAACTCAATCAGTGTCTGCGATATAAACTTCAGCCTCAAGGTGGAGTCAGACTGGATCCCTCACTCAAGTCATACTGTGAGCTACCACCTGGAAAATACTTTTTGAAGAATCCACTTAGTGATGAGATGTGCTGCTTCAGACATGGAATCACTGTGGTCACGTCACAGTCATGAGATCCATGCAGATTCACTCATATTCTCGAATGGATCAGTATTTCTCTGGCTAAGTTTCCTGCGTCACGTCTCCAACTTCCAAGTGAAGGCCTGGAAGGTGCTTGTTGCTACAAATTTATCATTTGAAGCTGCAGATTTATCACTTTGTGTATCAAAAATATCACAGAGGTAGGCCAGTTTCAGCACAAACTGTTCATCACCTAATTTATTTGCACTCTCGCTCACGCACTCCTGGTCCAAAAACATCCTGATTTCATCTGAGTGCGTACAGTCGTGACAAAACGTCTGTTAAAACCTCGCTGAGTTCAGGGCTACGCTGCCGTGATGCAAGTGCTTCCCTGTGACTGACACAGTGAGTCCATTTTACATTTCGGCAAGGCACTCCCCTGTGTGCAGCCCGTTCCTCGTTCCCACCATGGTCTGTGTGGCATCACTGCAAACACCAACACAGTTCTCCCACTTCAGTCCAGGTCATTTAAGTCCCCATCCAGCAGTTTAAAGAGCTCACCAGCTGTGGCCCTCATTCATATGTATTTACTAAACAGCAGGTCTTCACACAGTGATCTGATATGTCAAAACTGTATGGCTGTCAGTGGTCTCGCCGATTTGTAAGGCAAAATGTTTGTCTGCTAAATGTTCTGAGTTGTCGGATATATGAAAGAGGGACAGTCTTCAGTGTCTCAGCACGTTTCTCTCCTAGTATGATTGTGACCATGTCCAATGCCACATGGAGAATGAGGGTTTTTTTTTTGCTCTTTGCGATTTTGTGGGTAATTTTGCTGGAGACGAGCAGCGCTTTTTCATTTATTGATCCCACTACGCTCAAAAACTGACTGACCCGTTGGCAATACTCCGTTGTACTTTGTTGAAAAAAATCTCGGGGCTCTTTGGGGTATATGGTCTCCAGGTGTCGCCTTAACATATTTGGTTTTGTGCTGGCTGCTGCTAGAGTTTTTAAGCAGATAACACAGACAGGTCTTTCCTCATTTCCGATCGTATTCACGGTAAACCCAAGGCATATGTAGGCTTTGTCATATATTGTATTTTTGTTTTCCTGCTGCCTACCGTCACTTCCTGTAGTAGCCTCTGGCGCCATCTTTCTCTTCATCATCACAAAAGTCTCCATCCTTCCTCTGTCAGCACTGAGAACCTGAGTCCTTGTAGGCAAGCTACTGCTTCTGCTAGGTTAAACAAGCAGCCTGATAATTAGTTTGAACACTGCCGCCACCTGCTGGTAGGAGGCATATTTATCATTCAAGCATAGATAGGAATATTAATACTCTAAAGTCTTTCTGTTTCATTGTCTCTCATGACCCTCCAATACTTAAACATGTCCCAGTATTTAAGACATAAGTACATATATTAGTATTTAGGAAGTTATTCAGCAGAAATTCTGTATTTTATGCTCATTTTTATTATTTTGTTTGTATTATTTAGCATTAATTTGCTTGTCTGTTTGTATTATTCAGTTTTGCCCTTCGGCACAGAATCTGAACTACTGTGAAACTACGCAGTTTAACAATTGAAGAAAGGTGAGCCATCCAGATACAGCTGTACAGGGTTCAGACATGCTCTGAAGCACAACACATTAAAGTCATAAGTTGGATGCAATATGTAATATCCATTGTGTCGAACTGTTATATTGGTCTAACTCTTTGGATTCCTCCGTCTTCATGTTCAATATTTACGTTCTCCTTCACCCAAGCCTTAGATTCTAATGTAACTATGTAGAAGTTATGCAGTTCCCATTAGTACCTCATCCAGCCACATTATGGAAAGATATTCAGCTGAAATCTCACTGAGGGAGCAATATGTGGAATTGGTCTGCAGGAGAGTGAAGCCAGCAGGAGTGTATGTTACAGAGCAGGAATACGAAACAGTTTGAGTATATGTTTTTCTTTTCCAACTCGGGCAACTGTCACCGGGTTGCATTTGCTGTTGGAGAACATGAGAAGTGCTCGCAAGCAGGTAAACAACTTAAAATGCTCATGTTCCGCTACCTCCAACTGTAAACAACACTAATTTACGGAGCGTCTTCTCTCCCATCTTGAGCCATAAGCTGCTAATGAGCCAAGTCTACTGCTGATTTCAGTTCAGGAGTGGTGAACCGAAGTGTTTCATGAAGGCTGAAATGAATAGAGCTGAACGTGGAAAATAAATGCCTCCTCTGAGAAGTTGAAAATGAGCTTGATGGCGTGCCCAGACTTGTGGGAATAAGCGCCGACGGCTCCCGCGTGTCACATCCTTTGATGGGCAACATGGCAGTGAGATCTGATTAGAGGCAAAAATGACTTTTTCCTGTTGTAATCATCAACAAAAGCAGCCTTAAACAACACCAGAATAAACCCAACACATCTGAGCCCAGGAGAAATGAGAGAAATATGAATGAGAAAGTTTGTCTCTGTGGGTGTTTTTCTATATATTGCTGTTAAATTCCGCTGATAGCAATCTGAGACTGTCAGCTATGAATACATGTTCAGCTTTACTGTGGATGATTGCTCCAAGCTATTACTTTGTACTTGCCAAATACAAAAAAAGGGAAGTGTGTTTCACTTTGAAGATATAGAAGTATGTTGTTCAATATGCTTCAGTTTTGTAGCAATATCAAAGATGGTAAATTATATCAATGTTTAGGAAGCAGTC
Source organism: Micropoecilia bifurca (assembly GCA_903067075.1). NCBI lineage: Eukaryota > Metazoa > Chordata > Actinopteri > Cyprinodontiformes > Poeciliidae > Micropoecilia > Micropoecilia bifurca. The sequence continues at coordinate 11,862 of CAEGAF010009911.1, forward strand.
AGACTTGACATCCATCAGAAATCAATCTGAAGGTTCAGTTCTTTATATTTATATCAGAGGGAGAAACACAACTAGAATCCTTCCACAAGCGTTTCACAATAGTTTATTGCAGTTCTGATCCTCACCAAAACATTGACTTTGTTCTCCTTAAAGCTGAATATGCAAATTTTTTAAGCAATATATTTTTCACTTATTTGTTCAACTGTCACCAGAGCTTTTCCTCTGACGTTTTATTGTTTCAGCAGCAAACTGGCAATCTTGAGTTTGTACGTCGGTGAGAACAGCATGTACACGAGGTGTGATTGACAGCGCTAAGACCCTCCCCCTGGCTCTGATTGGTTCATCTGCGTTTTTTGCCAGAAGTAATCGTTTTAATAGCCACTTTTAACCAAAATAGACACTTTTAGCCAAAAGCTAAAAATGGCCAAAATGTTTTTCTTTTTGCTAAAAGCTAAAAATATTCTTCCTATTATTTTAGGAAAGCGATATATTTTACATTGTTTTAGCATAGATTTAACCCTCCCAAGGTCTTTAGGGATGGCCATTTAGACCCCACAAGCTCTTTACTCAGTTTTTCTTTTTTTTGTGTGTGGTTTCAGGAATTGACGATCTGATGGGACAATCCCCTCGTTTCCCTGCTTCCTGACCGTGACTTCCACTGTGCTCTTCCTAAGCGTCACACTAAGACCAAGGAGGATTAAACAATATTTTTGTTCTGAACGTGTGCTGTCATGTGTCAATGCAGCACATTCAATTCTGTGTAGAGGAATCCCTGTAAAGTATGTAGCTGCCGTGCAACTATCTTTTGATCATTAGAGGCACACAAAAAACCCAAACCATTTGATTGCTAACAAATGTAAATGTAACTACTTCCTGCCAGTGGATTTGTCTTGTGTCCGGCTTGAAGTGTCTCCATGTGTGCTGAGCTACCCATCTCCAGTCCAAACTCACTAGAAGCATGAGTGAAATGGACATTCACAGCTTGAGTAGTTCTGCAAATGAAATGCCTTTGGCTGTTGTCCGCCTGAGTAGAGTGATTGACTACAGACTTAATGGCAAATGTAGTTCAGGGGTTGGGGGGTAGACTCCAATGACCAGTGGCAGTTGGGCTAATGTCGGTAGCAGTCTGATAAATAATCCACACTGACAGTAAAACAGTCACTTCAGATGTGGCCTCCGGGTTTATATCTTTGAAAGCTGTGGCGGAAGGCAACTTTTATTTCATCAGAGCCTAACATGTAAAGACGTGCCCAAAAATTATAGTACATTTAATATAATAATTTGTGAGGGAAATACTTGAATAGAATAATTTTCCCTTATCCCTTAGAGTTAGATTCCAGAACCAATGACATGGTTTAGGGTTTTTGTGTAATTTTCAGTGCTATCAACCAGCTTCTGGCTAAATATCTGTCCTCTTTTATTGGCAACATTGGTCAAGTTTATGTCAACTGTTGGCGCTTGAGATCGGGTTGTAGAAAAAACATTCTCAAAACTCAAGGTTACAATAATTTATAAATTCTTAACGAAAATGTCCTGCTTGCCCAATAAAATGTCTCAGTTTAATAATACTATTCATATTTATATAAAATTCAAAGAGAAGACACAGTAATCTGTCTTATATGATTTGATAAACTATATTCACACATCATACTAAACAGTTGGTAGTTTTTTGTTTTAAAGATTTTGTTGCCTCTAGAGGTTTTTATCTGACAGTTGTGAAGACAGAAAAGTGGGGTGAGAGAGAGAGAAGGCATGTGGCGAAGGTGACCAGGACTTGAACCTGTGACGGCCGCATCATGGACTAACTGAGAAAAAGTATTTTTTCATCATTAGTGGAATGTCAACTAAGCTTTGCGTTGATGTGTAATGGAAACGCAGCTGTTCAGCTTGTGTCATGTAGTGATAGAACACTGGTTTAACTTCTAGCACTGCAATGGTTCAGTTGAAGTAACTATGATGTTGTTGAATGAACTGCACATACATTGCATATTTGTTGGAAAGAACAGAGGAAGAAGTTGATATTTTTCAAAATAAAAGATGTTTCAAAATATAATACTCTACCATCTGCAGAGAAAAGTCACATGAGTGTGTGAGCTAATCCATACTCTGACTCTGCTTTACCCATTACGCCAAAAAATGGCCTTAACTGAACTGAATTACTTTGATGCTGGATCTTGTCTTGATTTCATAAAATCTGTCACACAGTTCGGATTCTGTCGTCTTTTTGCTGAGCAAATCTGCCCTGGTATATTTAGGCAACCAGTTCCTGTATATGGTTAGCCTAAAATCCCATGATAGAACATGTTGGAGGTGTGGGGGGGGAGAAAGAACAAAAGAGCAGTGGTGGAGAAAGTACTCAAAAAATGTACTTAAGTAAAAGTACAAATACACAGTCAAAAATGTACTTAAGTAAAAGTCAAAGTACCACATTAACCTTTTAC
>CAEGAF010009924.1:0-76865 GCA_903067075.1 Micropoecilia bifurca
TTGAAATAGCAACGCGTTAGATTACTTGTTACCTAAAGTGGTCTGATGTCAGAAAGGCGTTGATGCCCAGAACACAACCCTGTGGGACACCATAGTGAAGCAGAGCACATATTCACAACCAACAGTAAAAAACTTTGTTTTTTCTTTTAGATAAAAAGCTGCCTGCCAGTGTTAAGTTACAATGAACCTGCATTTACCTGACTTTTCTTTGCTTCTGCATCACAGTAACATGAGCTTAATCATCACAGATATTAAAATAGACCCGAGGATTTGGTATGAAGGGCACTCAGGGTTCATCCAATTGTTCAAAGGTATTGTTAACATGCAGAGCTTGAATGCATGGCACTTGAAATGTATTTGCCTATCCAGTATTCCATCCAAGCAGCCACTGGTGTATTACGGTGATGGCTGCGATTTAATCTATTATAAAGCTCAAATTTCTATTGTAAGATAACATATTGTTTTCAAAAACTAGCCAAAGTTATAGAGCTGTGTCTCTCTCCATCGCTGGAAATCTGCAAACAGAGCAAAATCCTGCAGGTTGTGGGACAAAGGTATCTGTGCAAATTAAAGCCATCTGAAAAGCATTTTCAAATACATTCTTTGCTCTTTTTGTTTGACAAGTTATAGCTTTTTTGCGCAACTTGAAATGTTTTCTATGGGATCATTTCAAAATAAGAAACAGCTGGGGCCAAGCTAACATTTGAGACAAGAAAAGCTCTGATCTAGATTGCAAGAAATTGTTAAATTGATTTATTGGGAATATGGAAGAGCCTTAAGCAACTTTTCCATTGTAATTAGTTATTAATTATTCACTATCCACACCGTTAATAACTTTGACTGTCTATAGCAACTTATATTAGCATTTTGCACAATTACCAGAGAAAGTATGGGCCACTGTGTTGGCCAATCGCCGACCAGGTCTAGTCGAGCATAAAATTGTTTAATTCCGAATAATGGCTAATATCTTGGTGCATCTCTTAATAAAACAAAAAATAAACAAGCAAAAAAGAAGTCAACAATAAATAAATAAAAAAACAGTGTTCCTATACTCAGACAGAAGGTCATTAAATTCACAATTGCATATTGCTGAGAAAAGCAGAATACCTTTTAGATTAAGGTTAAAGGGAGTTTATGAACAGGTTGGAGCTTTTAATAGCCTAATATAGGGTATGAGTCAAAAGACAGAATTACCTCCATGACATGTCAGCAAGTTTTGTAAAGACCTGCTCATTAAATGTTCATTCCACTCAGGTGTGCTGGAGTGGGGATTCATCCAAAAGTTGCTGCAGACCTCTGGGGGTATTAACATGATGAAGCCTCACCAGTGTCAGGACAAGAAAGAAAGAAAGAGAGAGAAAAAAATCTTACTTACTTAAACTGAGATGTTATGCTTTGAGAAGTATGTGACGATTAAAACATAGAAACTAGTTCTCAGTGAAAAACGTTGCAATATTTTCTGATGGAGATGATCGTCTATCTTGCGCGTCCAGAGATGGACGAGTTGGCGATGTCCACATACCTGACATTCTGTTCCCCAATAGCTTTATGTCTTATGTCCTTATTTAGATCTTTGGGGGGTAAAATGGCAGCTGGAAACAGATGCTGCTCGTTATCCAGCTCCTTCCATCCTGTCACGCTCTGGCTTTGTGATGGGTCTCTGTTCTGGTGGACTGCTGCAGGATTGGGCCTTTAAGCAACACTTAAGCAGATGCTTTTCTTTTATCATGGAATGCAGACTCTGTAGCTGAGCCCAAGCTGAGTGTTGAGTTTTTTCTTTTCTTTACATGACAGAACCCCTGCCTCTTCCCTCTCTGCAGGGTTCGGGTGATCCATTGGCATGGTCTCAGTGCATTAGATAGAACAATATGTTTGTCGTCAGAGCTAAGCAATAACTAATCTTGCATAACGCTAATACCAAGTCTTGGTGTGGAGCCGAAGTAGCAGCAACAGCTTTGTGTGTGCTAATTGAAGGGCTTTGAGGATGCCCGCTCAGCGCACTGCTTGATTCAAAGACCAGATTAAAAATTTACTTTAGATTTGCTCTCTTCACTCTTAATGCTTTGAAAATTAAGAGAAACTTGTTAGCTTCATAACCTGTAATTGCGAAACCAGGTTTAGGGGAAGATCTCTCAAAAGGTCATGCTGAATTATTCATCCCTGCAGACGACCTCAGATAGTGTGCGACAAATGATTGGCAGGCTGATGAATCGTTGGAGGGACTTCGACCGGCAGCGGAGTGTATCGGTAATCAGCAGCGGCGGTGACAATGAGCTGGGGAATCCAATCTGCTAATGGGCTTGATGGAGTGTGAAGTGTTAAAGGTGAGGCAGCCTCTTGCTGTGCGCCCTTTTAACTGAAGCCGCTCTTTATGTCGTCAGATGGAAGCTGCCATGCGGTGACAGTAGCTCCAGCTGTGGTTGCTGAGGCATTGGGCTTTATTAGAGAATAATTACTTCACTCTCCAGCTGATGTCTGTGACTTTGCTGGAGCCATTCTCTTCTAATTATACCACAGCTACCTTTTAAAAATGAGCTGTGCGGTTACACAGATTTTCTTTTTTTTTTGCTCTCCCGCCTCAAGCTCAAATTGTGGTTAGGAAATGTCAAGGTAAGCATTCTTTGCTGAAATAACAGCTGGTGTTGCTTTTACAGAGAAGAGCGGTACCGGCTCAACACGACAGCAACCCTGCATGAAACAATTCATCATATCCAAGTTAGAGTTGCATTGCTTTTGAGAAAGTTTGACTCGAGAAAGTTATGCTTTGCAAGTTTTGTCGCTTGAAAAGTTCACAAAATCTTCAGGTAAACTGCAAATAAAGACCTCCTGGTGAACCTCTTAAGACCAAATGAGTGATACTCACCCTGTCATCACATGGTAATCACCCAAACGCATTACGCTGTCAGCCTCTGTAGGAATTCAAATCGCTGCATTTGTTTCCAAACATGAGCCGTGAAAGGCGGTGCCATTGCATTGTGATGCATTTAGGGTTTCCGTCGGTTCTGGGAAAAGGCCGTCCAACTGCCCCCTCCCTCTTCTGCACTCCCCCCCACCGCCTCCCAAAGGAGCTGCTCTTCCAAATATAGGCCGATATTTAGTGTCTATAGCAGCTTAGTATTGATGTTGGTGCAGGTTTCTGCAGCAGATGTCCCGGCGCGTGATTCCCCTGATAGAGATTTATGGGAACGGTCCTGGAGCGTCTGACGGCCCGGAGGTCAAGGAAAGGGCGTTACACAAATCAATGGGATTAATATGATTGAGTTCTGATGGGTAATCCTTCTGGCTGTGGTGAAGCAGACAGAGATGAGCAGGATTATGGTGGTTTAGATGAACAAAAATATAATAAATATAAACACTGGTGTACTTTGGTTTTGCATAATCTAAATTCCCTTCTCTAAAGAAGAACTTCCACCCTTCTGCTCTTTTTCTAATTACAGTGTACACATATTATCATTTTTATATTCGCAGCTGGTGACATCTATGTGATGAATAATGTTTGGAAAGGGATCCAGCTCTGCACTCTCCTGTGATCACTTGCCATCTGCCACATTAGCTTGGCTATAATCTACGGTGCGACACAGCGGTGTCATTGTGTTTGCGCTTCACGTTATTACACGGCCCCTGTATCTAGTTTATCGCATTTCTCCACTGCCTGGCCTCAATCCCAGCCCTGCACCGAGAACAAAAAGATTCCTGAAACCGTGTGTCTGTGGATAATTAAAGCCAGGAGACAAGGGGATTAATTCATAATCCCTGTGAGTTTTTTTTTTTTTTTCCATAGACCTGGAGTGCCGTTTCTACGACGACCACTACACCCGGGGGGGAAATGGGCCCTCAGTGTTAACCGGGCTGTACATTACCACACTTTCCTGTTTAAGTTTGCACTCACTTCAGTCTCTTCATCACCGGTAGAACTATTCACCTTGCGGAGAAAGCTTGTGCTTTATTTGGACAGAGTTTGCAAAAGAATTTTATATACGTCCCTTTTATATATATCCCTTCAATTTCAAATCTCATTCTGTTGTATTACTGTATTATATGGGGGGGAGGGGTTCATGTGTTAAACCAACACAAAGTGCCACATAATTGTGAAGGGGAAGAAGTGCATTAATCAAATAAAGAGCCAATGGTGCTAAGGTCGCTGTCGAGGAGCTGCTGAAAGTTAAAATCTAAAGTCTCGTTTGATGTTTGCCACGAGCCAGTAGGTGATTTTAAAATGCTTTTAGTCGAGCTAAGTTTTCTCATCCTGCATCTCATACTTGTAATACAATCCTGAATAACCTAATTTCTTTTGAAAATTAAAATATGACGACCTAGAAGCCAAAGATGTCGTCGTAACTACATTAAAGATGTACTCTTTTACATTTTCTAAGCAGTATCTGTTATTTTGATTGTAATTTTTTATTTTTGTTTTGGACATCAGAGTGCCAGGGTGAAGAGAGATGGAAAATTCACCAATTGGCTTCAATGTCACACATAGGCTGTTCTTAATAAATATATCATCCAATATTTTAAAAGCAGACTGGACTGAGCCAAGTAGGCGACAGAGCTAACATGGTCAGTTCAGATGAGGCCAAACTTAAACTTGTTAGACTTCACTCAAAATGCTACGTGTGGCAGAAGCAAACACACCTTCAGTACAGTGACACATGTTGGTAGCAGCATCATGCTGTAGGGATGTTTTTCTTCTGCTGATACAGAAAAGTTGGTCATTGTTAATGGGAATCGTAGATGGATGAAGCTGAGGTTCTGTGAGAAAAGCTGAGTGGCTCAGTCAAAGTCCAGACCTAAATCCAACTGGGAATCTGTTGCAAGACTTGAAGATTGCTGTTCACAGATGCTCTCCTTCCAGTCTGACTGAGTTTTCCCAAAGAAATGACAAATGGTTTTGACTCTGAGTATGCAAAGCTGGTAGCATATACTTGCAGATATAAATGCCATTGAATAATTCATCTATTGACTAATGTGAGATAACACAATCTCTTAGAGGAGAAAAAAACACCATATGGTTCCATATTTAATCACTTCATTGAATACTGTTCAACATTTCAGAGACTACTTCTCTACACGTGCAGCTTCGGTACTTTCTGTTCATTTCAGCTTTTCTTGGAATCAAATAAAGGACTTTAAGATAAAAACAAAAATTTTATTCTGCAGGGACCCCATCCGTCCTTTGTAGAAAAACATCTGGTCGCTTCTCCATGTGATTTTTTTTATTCTTTATTTTTTTGAAGATGGCTCTCTATGAGTGCTGGCTGCCTGCAGTCAGGTTTGTCTCTCAGATTTGGTCATTTACTGTTCTCTGAATCACTGGACCTCTAGAATTCAGACCTGTCCTCCATACATGCCCCCTTTTTGCGCCTTTTCTTATTGCTGTCATTAACCTCTTATCCTTTCGTTATGCGCTACGTCCTCTGTAGGTTTCACGGTGGCTGGAAGTTGTTTGCATTGAACAAAGTTGATTCCAGAAAGTTTTCATCACACTTCTTCCGATTAAAGGGACTTCAGCCAGATTTTTCTCTCTATTTCATTCTTCCTCTCTTGACGTGGACCATCTGTGTCTCCATGTGCAGATAGTCGAGCACGATTTGGTTAGCAAATGCATGCATAGATTCTAAGGCATTAATCAATCAGCCGGGGTTTGGAATTTTCCAATTTTCCTAAAATTGGTTGATTGATTGAGCAGTAGGTCTGGATTTTTATTTTAGTTTCTGTCTGTTCATTAAGTGTATCAAAATTCCTACAATTTTCAGTCAGTAAATCTGACAACCAACTGTATTCTAATGTAAAATAAAAAAAAAGAAAAGGTTGGGGACAAATTCTCTGATATTTAAATGTCATTGATTTTGTAATCAATTCATTTTCAGTTTGATTCAGGACTCCTCTCCTGTTAGAAGAATTATAGCATCTAACCCATGGGGCAAGATATTAAACAAAACTAAAACTTCATTACAGTATCTCTACTAAAACTTAACCAAATACAATAAATTGTCCATATGTGTTTGTTTAGCAGTGGAGAAGGCTTGTGTAAGGGCGACATTATGATTAGAACAACTACCAAAGAGCACCTCATTAACCCAAATTTAATTGCACCCCTGGGTTTTTCTGGCTTTCCACCAAACTGACCGACCAAACAGGCATGCAGAGGCCTGTCATTTTCCACTTTGCTGCACATCTGCCTTTCCTATTCAGAACCATACTATGGGCAAAGGAGATGTCTCTTTCCACTAATTTCTTCCCTACTAGATGTCCTCTCCTTTTTAGAAATGAATCGTCTGCCCCCGCCCTTCCTTCCTTTTCCACGTTCCTAGAGAAAACTTCCCCACCTTCTCCAGCCAAACTCCTGCATACAAACTGAGCCATAAATCCTGAAAACACGCTGCTGTTAAAAGCCTGTAAACTTGAGCACCCCGTCTCTGTGGTGAAGGCTTCAGCAAAGGAGCGCTTAGTAGGAAATCTAATAGCTCACATTCCTCATAAAGTGGGACTGTTTGGTTATTTTCCACCTCCTTGGCCTAATTAAAGAGCTGCTACTCGTTCAAGGTGCCCCATATTCTTCCAAGGAGGCAGTGTCAGCATGCCTTTGTTTCACATAGTGCTGAGAAAAATTATTTACCCACTTACAGATTTTCTTGGGATTATTTCTCTTCGGAAAATGCTTCAGATAATCAAACCTTTTGTTAAATCTTGATCTTACTGTAATGAACCACTTTACTGTACAGTTTTGCTAGCACTGTAAATCAAATCTGATCATTAAATCATTAACTCAAATCTGTTGAATCATCAAGTCACTTAAGTAGAATCCTTGAAGCATGAGGGAGGATAAAGGAATTTAAACACACTTCCTGTGGAGTTTCAAGAAAAATGTGTGTTAAAGAAATTCAAGAACTATAAGAAACAAATACATCAACGTGTGTCAGTCTGGAAAAGGTCACAGCCATTTTTGTAGCTTTTTGACTCCAGAGGACCATACTGAAAACCATTATCAAGAAGCCGTAGAACAGTGGAGAACCTTCCTAGGGGTGTCGACTGACCAAAATTACCCCAAGAACACAAGGACTGTTTATTTAGGAAGAACCCAGAACAGCATCTGAAACCGTCCAGGCCTCGCTTGCCTCAGAAACCATGAAAAAGTCCAGCCATTAGTTTGTCACCTTAAACTCAAGTATGCTTATTCAGCAGGATGACGATCCGAAGGACTTCAGGAAGTCCATCTCTGGATGCTCATTAACAGAACAAAAACACCTCAAAATAAATGTTTTATAGTGGCCTAGTCAAAGTCTGGATTTAAATCCAACAAAAGTGCCGCATCATCACTTAAACAACTTTTCCGTGAACAAAAACCTTCTAATGTAGCTTAATGTAAACTATTATGTAAAGAGTAGACCAAAAGGTATCTTATCTAAATCTCTCAAACACACTACAAGGGTGTCACAACCAGAAGGGGGCAATTATTTTCTCACACAGAGAGATTGCTTTCATCAGATTTTTTTTCCTGAAATGTAAAATCGGTTGCTATTTGCTTTTGGGTTTACTCCGGTTGTCTCCGTCTGATTTTCAATATTTGCTTGATCATTTGAAACGTTTAAGTTTGTCCAAAATATCTGATTGTACCTGCTTCTTCTTCACCAAGATGAGGTGTCTGAAGATATGATGTTAATTGTTTGCTGGTTAACATCTAAGCTGAGTTTCAGCACCAGTGTTGCAGAAAACAATGCAGTTCACATGGCGTGTAAAATGCTGCTCTCTTTTCTTCCTGTCGCTGAACCGAGATACAGCTGCCCTGGAAACCAAAGCAACACACTGCTGACCCGCAGCTCTAATTTTATTTCTCTGCAAGGAAAGCGTAAACAGAACTGAGTCAAATAAAGAAAAGTGTATATTTGCGTCTCTGTGCCTTGACTGCATGCAGCCTGCTCGATCTGAAGTGACTGAGTGATGCCTCGCTCTGTGTTAACCCCAATTCTGTTTGTCTGTTTCAGCTGCCTTTCTGGGAGACATTGCTTTGGATGAAGAGGACTTGAAATCTTTTAAGGTGGACCGAATCATCGATTTGGCTCAGAGAACCGTCCAGACCATAAATCACACAGATGCAGGTAATGACAGTAAGAAATCACTGGACTAAAGAGACAAAATAGCAGCAATGTTTGGGATCATTGCTCTAAATAAAATTGTGTGAAATAACCATAATTGCTACATTGCTGGTTTCTGCCTGTGGCATTGTGTTGTCTGAGGACATCATGCTGCATTTGTCAAGCCACTCGGATCCTCTCCACCCTGCAGCCATGTACGTGTGTGTGTGTGTACCGGGTTTTTATATCCTTATGGGAAATTATTTCTGTCTACAATGTGGGGTTATGGGGACCACTGCTCCTGGTGGGGACATTTTCTTGGTCCCCATGATGGAAATTGTTGCTTTTGGGTTGGTGGTTAGGTCTGTGATGGTTAGGTTAAGGGTGATGGTTAAGGATAAGATTATGGTAAGGGTTAGGCTGTAGAAATTAATGGAAGTCAATGTGAAGTCCCCACAAGTGATGAAAAAACAACTGTGTGTGAGTGTTTTAAGCCCTCTTTAAATGTGCCTAAAGACGGGTTATCGGCACACATTGCTACACCTCTAAGATGAAGTTTAAGAATAATTGCAGGGCTTTGTGGAGCTGAATAAAAAATAACAGCTGTGAGTCAAAGCAGATCAGAGGCTTTGCTGCTCTGTAAGATCCAGGCGAACAGGAACCAACAAGTGTGTCCAAGTCGGTGTCTGTGTTTGAACAGGGCTAGTTTGCTGTTCTTTTGATTTTGCTAACAGGTATGTAGAGTGAGAGGGACTCGTTGAAAGATTAAGAATATATTGCAACATCTTAAAATATTACCTTGAGGGTTGATTTGTGGCGTGAACGGGAATCCCTCAGTCACAGAACTGGAGCAGAGACAGACTGTCCGTACGCACTGGAGCTGGTTAGTCACAGCACATTTCATTTTTATGTAGTGAAAAGCTATTCTACTTTTCAGAATGAGCACCTATCGGCTGCAGTTTTCCATAAAATACATCAAAATGTGGGAGCAGCATGTCGTAACAGTAATGTTTTGGGGGTTGCTGTTAGCATTAGTCATTTTACTGTTCCTAGAACATCCAAATGGTTCAAATGGAAGGTAAAGGCTGTGCTCAGGTTACTTATTAATGCAGGAATGTGATGTGCATTTGAGTTTAAATAAAATCCAGTGTTGTCCATACAAACGGTGCAAAAGGGAATTGGAGCCACTTTAAACTCAAAATGATGGTTATAGTCTCAGAGTTTTCTGATATCAAACATCAGAATTCTAAAAAAAAAAAAAGTCAGAAAACCTTTGTATTTTTTTCTGGTGGCCCTAATTTTCTTCTGTATAATTGACAGACTGAGGAATCCCACCATGTGTTGACATTTTAAAATGTATGAAGATATAATGTAGCAGAATGTAAACAAGTTCAAGCAGCCTGAATTATTCTGTAATTCAGGCTAAGTGAAATTTGGAGAACAATTTTCTGTGTTTGAAACCAAATGCATAAAGGACATGATATGTACAAAATAGATTTCATGCTTCATCTGTTGTATATAATAATAGTATTAATAACAATAATTTAAAAATTAGCCATTACAATTGGTTTTTGTCCATGCTTTGTCTCTGCATGTTTTATCAGTGAACTGAGATGATTTGCCTGTTGTCAACATTTTTCCACAACGTGTGCACAAGTGAACGTGCTAATTGTTCTCACCAGGCGGCCAGCATGGATTTCTGCAGACTGAGCTGCAGCAGAGTAGATTTGTCCTTTACAGATTGTGTAAAGGACAAATCAAATTCAAAGGAAATCAGGAGTTTCATAGTGCTTCTAAAGCTGCTGCAACAAATGAACAATCTCATAAGGGATGACCCAGCCCTTTGTGGAGGGTTAAGTCAACAGTGACTGTTTTGACTTTGTGGTAGATGAGAAAAAAAGAGACAAAGGGGCGTTTGTGTCACTCATTAAAATGATCCCTTTTTATCAACAACTCTAGGATGCGAAGAAATTATGTAATCGGCTTTCTCAGCCGTTTTTCAGTCTTGCTCATCAGACTCCCATCAGTTTCCCTTCCTACACAGATTTACTGCTTTTTTTTAATTAGTTTTTCTTCTGTATCAACAATGTGTTGTATTCAGTCAACTTTTAAAAGATTCTTTTTTAATTTGCTGTTTTAGGACTAAAAAAACAAAAAAAACCATAATCACACATTCTCTTCAATTTTTCCACGTTACGACCACATCTTCAATCCATTATGCTGGGATTTTATGACAAACACAAAATAATGCGTTTGTCATAAAATTGTGAAATGTAACAGAAATGACTCAAGGTTTTTAAAGTTTTTCTAATAAATATAAGATATTGGTTTCTGCTACAATAAAATATTTTGTAGGATGTCTCTATTAGATTAGGTCATTCACAGACTGGAAATTGTTCCCCTTTTCTTTGCAGACGTGTTAGCTCTTAGGTCTGGAATTTGTCTAGGCCAGTGCCATTAATGTGCTTGGACCTAATCTATTCCATCATATTCCTAGCTTATTTTAATTCAACCAAGAAGTTTTTTTCTGAAAATAAATCTCTGCTCTTAATGCTCTGTACAACAATGTAAAAGAAACATTATATAAAAACACCTCAAAAAATTGTGTAAGTGATTATTTTTTATTTTACACAATTGCAGGACATTTAAAAAAAAAAATTTTGGTGATGTTTTGAAAAGGTTAGTTTTGAGGTTTAGGGAACTCTTTTCCATTACCCTAATCTTTAGCACAGTTTCCCTGAGACTCAAGTGAAGTGGGTCACTTCGGAACATTAACATTACTTAAAACCAGACGAAACATGTAGTCAATAATAAATTATTACTTAAAGCTTAGTTATGCAATTGAGTTTCCCATCCATCCTCATGACGCCGGAGAAGAAAAGGTGAAACTGCCTGGTGCTAGGTGTGCTAAGCTTAGTGGATGCTATTAAAAAAACTTGAGGTTGAAATTTCTGCCAAAGTGGTATCAAAGTATAATGCTGTGAATACTTGTGTAAATTAGATTTTTTTTTTGCTTTTAAATTTGCAAAAGATGCAATAAAAAATTTCCACATTGTCATAATGAGGTATTTTACACAATTTGGTTTAAGGTTGCAACTTAACAAAATGTGGAAAATGTGAAGCGCTGTGAATATTTTCTGGATAGACCTTATACACAGATCGAATCAGAAAAGACATGTTTTTTTTGTTAATCTTCATTTTAAGGTTGGGGCTCAGTCTCCATGGTAATTAGTTCGTCTCTGGTTGAGTGACATTAAAATAGTGAAATTAATTTGCCTTCTCTCATATTAACATAAAGAAGTGTGCGTGCGAAGGGAGGAATAATGCTGTTTGAAGAACATGCCTCTTTAATTAAGTAAAAGTCAGAATTTAAATTGAAAACTAATTATGGAGCTTGAAAGCATCAAGGGTTCAAAGAGTCTCTTTGAATAAATGCTCAATAAACTTTCACTATTGTCTGCAAGAAAGTGTTGATTAGCTTTTGCTGGTTCAATTAATCGAAGGATTGTTTTGTTGTCTTGCTTTGTTTAAATCCACAGATTCAGTCAGTAGCAGTGATCCAAGCAGACAGGCTGCACAGCGCAGGAAAAGGGCTGCCACCTCCAGACCAGAGCGCGTTTGGCCTGAGGGGGTCATCCCATATGTCATCAGTGGCAACTTCAGTGGTAGGCAACAAGTGACTAGTATAGTGATGACTAGTATATTGATCATTGGTAATGCATAAAAGGTAAATTAAATCATGTTTCAGTAAAAATTTTGTTTATTTATTTTTTGCCAGTAGCTATTGCAAGCTAAAAGGATAAATGTGTGGCTTATGTTAAAGGAAGTGACCTGCTCATGAAGATATTGTCAAATTCGTATTTCTCTTTAAAAATTTATGAAAAAATGTTCTAATATTGAAGTGTTTAGTGTGGTTAGAGCTGCGAGAACCAAAAAAAAAAAAAAAACACAATCTGAGTGTGTATTTCAAAAAGACTGAGAACATTTTAACAGAGGTTGAAACATAAAGCAATTAAACAGAGCACTCTTTTTTTTTTTAAAAACCTTCCTGTTATTGACTGAAAGTCTTGCTCTCTCCCTCTGGTTTCTTAAAGCCTTTGAGCGTCTTCTGACTTAATTTAAACATCTCATTGATGCTAAAAGGAAATAATTTTCAGTCTTCAGTCAGTAGCAGCATCCACACTGAAGAGTGCTTACCAATATTGGTCAACAATTTCTTAGTTGGAAACAGTCTTTGTTCGTTCAGCTGTGTTTTCTCACCCCCTCTGTGGTCCTTTTCAGGCAGCCAGCGAGCTATTTTCCGCCAAGCCATGCGGCACTGGGAGAAGCACACCTGCGTGACCTTTATAGAGAGGACCCAGGAGGAGAGCTATATTGTCTTCACTTACCGACCATGCGGGTGAGTCAGTGGGGTTTTCAGCTTGCTCATGTAGGATCTTAACAATGCTCATGCTACAAGCTTTCGGTATGCACAGCTAATTATTTTTGCGCGCGAGTACTCCTCCTTGTCTCCTGCTCAGCAGCCTCGTCGCTTCCCTCTGTCTGCAGCCTCTCTGCAGTCGGGGAGGTGCTGTTTAGCCCACTGACAGCTCTGAAAGTGACAGTCCTTTCAGTGAGCAGGAATTTCCAGTGCCTCTTCATTGAACTTCAGGACTTGCTGAGTGTCTCTGTGTCATTCATGGCGTACAGGACGGAGCAGGAGGACATGTCCTGTCAGCATTTTTCCTTTTCTCAGGGGAGGTGCTTATTGTGTTGTTGCTATGCGACTGCTGTCGATCTGTTAGATATGCTAGGGTTTTTTCGGGGGGTTTTTTTGATTTCCTGATGATTATTTTCTCATTAAATCTTTTAAAATTTTTTTAGCAAAAGAGGCTTTTGGCAACCTCAACCCACAAGCCATTACACCATTCGCCTCTTTGGACTGATTTTTATCATTCAACATCAACAGTCCAAATAAGAGCAGATGCAGTTCCTGAAACTGAACTTTACCAGCTGACTGCGAGTTGCCATTTTTAGCCTGCTAGCTGGCCTTTCCAGCAACAAGGATGACATTATCCGCAGGCAGCAGAGGTTAGCAGTGGGAAAGCTCGACTCTGCTGCATATTCAGCAGGCCCCCATCTGTCCTGTGCAAAGTTCAAGGCGTGTCTCAAGAGAGCCCAGGCTGGCTTGCAGTAATTAGAGAGCGGCTGTCTGGCCCTCTGAGCCACGATATGTGTGCCTGTCCTGCAGACTCCCACAGTGAACCTTTCATGTCACGGTGAGGTGGAGAGCCGCAGGCAGCCAGGTTCTGGTGCCATGCTCAAATTTTTTTTTTAATTTCTCAGGCAGATGAATGTCGCGTCGCACCTGTGTGCATGCATGATGGGTCACCTTACCTGGAGGTTGTTGAAATGTTCCTAATCAACTTTCAATGGAGTCATTACAGAGTAAATGTCTTGTGTTATCCTTCATTTCTTCATACTTTTCTCCTAAGCAGCCAGACTGCCTGGTAATCTTCTAAATTGGGCCTGAGCAGTAATCCTTCAGACTTTCTGGACTTTTTGCATCCCGAATTGAAATTTCCTCTCTACCAAATATTCCACAGTCATCTATTAGTGGTATTGTACCAAAATGTAAGACAGCAACTCAACCATGAAGTGGAAAGTCCTGTAAAATCACAGGGCTTGCGGATGCCTGCGGACAGCGACTTTCTGGTGGCTTAAAAGCTGCAGACCGCCGAACTTCTTTTGGCTTTAAGATTAGCCCCAGAACTATCTTCATAGAGAGCTTCATGTAATGAGAGCAGCTGCATCCGAACCTTATATTGGATAATGCAACACAGAGGATTGGATGCAGTGGAACATTTTGAACAATTTTATGCACCTGACTTTGTGGGAACAATTTGAGGTTGGCCTCTTCTTGCTCCAACATGATTGCAAGGTTCATAAAGTAATGGGTTTACTTTATAATGGGTTCTTGAGCCCATTCTCACAGGGCTCAATGTATTCTATGAGCCCTGACCTCCATAGAATACCTTTGGGATGAATTGGATTAGAAACTGGCAATCTTGTCCAACATCAGTGTCTGACCTCAGAAATGGAATGGGCCTCGGGAACAATGGTACGACATTAAGGAAAGCTCACTCTGAAATGCCATGGACAGCTTTCCCAGAGGAGTTGAAACACGAAACTGATGTTCATTTGCTTCAAGGCGTTTTCAGTGATGGTTTCTTATTTTCCCATGCCTGCTTGGAAAGAAAGTATGTAGATGTTCATCCATTTGCACAGTGATAAACAGAAGTAACAAACGTCTGAGCTGTTAGAGACACAATCCTTTTGTTTCTCCTGGTATCCATTCAACTCGTTAATAATTATTTTATCCCTGAAGCATAGAGTCTGGTATTTTAATGTTTGCCTTGGCTTGTGTGTGTGTGTGATGATTCATAGATGCTGCTCCTACGTGGGTCGCCGAGGAGGAGGCCCCCAGGCCATATCCATTGGTAAAAACTGTGACAAATTTGGCATCGTGGTGCACGAGCTGGGACACGTCATCGGCTTCTGGCACGAACACACGCGGCCTGATAGAGACGAACACGTCAGCATCATCAGGGACAACATCCAGCCAGGTAGAGGAGCACGGACCTCGCCTAGGAATGTTCCCGCAGTCTCTCACAAAATCCCCATCTCCTATTTTTCCATACATAGAGAGAGTGAACTAAGTTGCAAAACAGAAGAAAAAATGCGTAGAGATTTGCTGGAGTTTTACATCTTTACATATGTGTTCTTAGATCTGCTTTGGCACATATAAAAGTGATCTCACCTTTGACACACTTACTGATTTATAGTCTGACTCTGTTTCATAACTCTTTTTCTCTCTCTCTCTCTCTCTGTAACTCAGGGCAGGAGTATAACTTCTTGAAGATGGAGCCAGGAGAGGTGGACTCTTTGGGAGAAGTCTATGACTTTGATAGCATCATGCATTACGCTAGGAACACATTCTCCAGGTAGGCGGCAGGCGAAGTCCATCCCTCTATGACTCGAGCACAAATATTAGTCTCAGATAAAGTCAGACTTAGCGGTTTCTCCGCTCAGCTCTACGCTTTTAACCCAGTGCCCTGTTTTCCATTTCAGCGCATATCGCTGAAAGACAAGTCTCGATCTGTAACGCACCAGGTCTGTGTCCACAGGCTACTGCCGAGTAATCTGGCAAAATTCCCAAATCTTGGGAAAAGGCAATAATGGAACTCTTAGTTCTTCTCTACTAATAGATCATGAGCAAAACACGTTTTTTGAGGTAATCCTGCTTTTTCAAAAAAGCCCCCTTTGTTTCTTCAAAGTCAGTTTGGATTTGAGTGTTTGCTTCTCAGCCTCACTTCCTGTAATAAACTAGAGTGTTGGCAAGAAAAAAATATTTTTGAATCCAAGTAGAGGATGTTAAAAACTTTAGAAACAAGGATCCCAGTCTGTTTCTGAATCCGGTTTTTTTTCTTTTTTACCTATTTTCCTTACGCTGCAGGTCCTATGGGAGAACACTAATGTGATTCATTCATTATTTTGACAAACTCAAGTTACATATGTGTCTGGAATTACAAGCACATAGGTTAAAGTGAAATTTAATGAGAAATTGGATTTGTCTGGATCCATTTACCATTTCCCTGTTTTCAACTCCTCAGTTCTCGACAAAAGTTTTCACACCCTTGAACTTTTTTTTAGTGCTTTTTCACATTACAACTCCTGGAACGTGAAGCTCCATCCCAATCTCAAACTTTTTACCATCACCTTCAAATCAACTGTGAGCAGCTTCTAAAAAATATCTTGTTGCACATTGCTGCCACTACATTGTTTTCACAGTGTGGATGGTGTGTTTTGGATTTAGGTCACCTTCATCTTCTTTCTCAAGCTTGCTCTCTCTCACCTTCACGGCTTGTTGAAAACCGCAAACGTAGTGCATGACTAGTTAGAGCTGGGTGATAAATCTCTTTTTTTTAATCTGTCTAATTCTATATTTTTAAAAATTTATTTTGGGAAAATCAGGATTTTTTGCTGTTCTGTTCTTGATAGCTCATTCAGGTGAGCAGCAGCAGCGGCAGCAGCAGCAGCAGCAGCAGCAGCTCTGTTTCATTATAGCAACATGTCTTTACACCTCTTTCATGGTGGTATGAAGCTTCTTGTTAAAGCTCTGCTCCTGTCCCATAAAACACCTCTTTATGGTCCTGGAAGCTCTTTAAAGAGGCCTTCATGATGAATCGGATGGTTGCATAGGAACTCATTTCAGCGGCGTTTGCTGCAAAGCACTTCAGCACCTTTGAAATACTCAGGTGTTATAAGGGAAACGCATTAAAAGCAGGCAGGGTGCAAGTTTTTAAACTGAACATGTTCATCTGCAGAAGTGGAGGAAGTTCACGGAAGTTTTTTGGCTAAAGTTGCTTCCACCTGGTTCTGAATGTGTGTACCGTGGATTAAATTGATGATTTCACAAAATAGTTGTAGTACGTCAGCTAGATTCTGGAAGAATGTTACTGAAATCTTAGATTTTACCACGTTAACCTCGTTCTTGGCTCTCTGTTGAAACCTATTACTGAGCAAGATGTCCTGCTGTCATTTCTCACAGTAGTGTTCAAAGTAGCATAATCTCACTCATATTTTTTTTTTTTGGAGGATAAAAAAAAAAAATGTTTTTTTGGAGAGCCTGGAGGATTTTTTCCCCCTTAGCTCTCCTAACAATTCCTTCACAATAAACTTTTTGCAGTTTATACTTTTCCTTTTTAAATGAATTGGATTGTGTAAGAGCTGAATTAGCTACTCATGACTCCATGATTTCCTGTGTTATAAATATGCTTCTTTTAGCAACTCTTCAATTAAGGAAAAAAATGAAGTTTTGTGTCAACCATCAGGCCACCCTCCTAAACTTGTTCATGTATACAATCAGAGCAATAATTAAAAAGGCTGAAACAACTAGAGCTGTGACAGACGAGAACAGCCGTGTTTATCCTGCCACCACAGACGGTCAGAAAGATGGTCAGGGAGGTAAGGAAATCTACAAAGATTATTGGTTGGAGAACTACAGCAAAGAGTGGCACCTTGGTTCACCCAATCTCCATTACAACCACTAGGTCGATGGTGCAACAGGTCCCTGGTACAGATTTGTTCCTGTTGCAACACGGATGGATCAGACGCCCGAATTACCTCCTTACTTCTTATAAACACTCTTGGTTTGTTTTGTAAGAAGTAATGGATAAATATGTTGGAAAGTTCCTCATGTCCATTATTAAGTACTGTGGAGGATTTCTGATGCTGTGGGCGTCTTTCACCTCCATTGTTAATGACATCCCTCTTATGGTGTTTAGTGCCATGAACCCTTTGGCGCACAATTCCTTTCTGGTGGCTCTGCCCAAGAAAAACTGGAACTGGTCCAGCATTTGGTCTTTCAGCAAAAATAATTACCCAAAACAAACAGAAATCAGCACAAACATGGTTTGCCAAACACATACAGAGAGGGAGAGAAGGATTGCTGATCTGTCTTTGTCTGCCTGCCACGACCTTTTAAAACCTATAGAAATCCAAGTCCTCTAGTAGTTACAAAAAGAGAGTGGACAAAATATTTATAAGGGTGCTATGAAGTGTTAAATAGATTATTTTAATAAAACAAGTTCCTTACTCATAATTTTTTCCCACCCCCCCGCTTCCTAAAAGTTTCAAATTAAAGGTCAAGTTTTTCCTGAACGCTTTTCATCAAGAGGTTAAGCTGCCGCCATAAAAGATGAATTTATTTTAATGCTTTTCGCACATTTTAACTTACCAGTTGGGTGACGGCGAAGCCAAACCGGACCTCTGCAGAGAGGCTGGCTCTCACTCAACCAATGATTCATTAATGTAATTATAAACACACCCTTTTGCACAATGACTTCTTGCAGCATTGGCATGTACAAGCTGTGATATTTTAACTTCAAATGAAGGTCGAGGGCTTAAACTTTGCTTCTTCAGTAAAACCAGGCCATTTCAGAAAAGTGCCAGCATCTCTGGTGATCATAGCATTTCTAATTTGATCTCGAAATTTCAAGCAAGAACGACAGCAAAGCAAAAAGGCGCAGCCCAGACAATGATCAGTGCTTCCTCCGTCTGATATTAGAAGCAGCTGTTGGCTGCTCCTGCTCAGCCCTCGCTGTCAGCTGTACATATATTCCACATCATAGCTTCTTTGGGTTTATCCTTTTGCTGTTGTGGCCTCTTCCCACATCTAGTGCTGTGCTCTTGTGGCAAATGGATTCTGGGAAGCAGAGAGGGAATCTTTGTCAAACAGACGCTGAGGCTGGATGTAGGCCAACGTACAGAAATTCCTGTCTGGCCCCCGTGCCTCCACATGCAGGTTAAGTATGTAGTTCATGCAGATTAGTGATGAAATATGGATATTGTTTTGAGAATTTTTTTTTGTTAATTTGAATCCTTGGTCGTAAAATAGTGGAAAACCTCTCAATTTTATAGCAACTTTTGTGAAAGGTGGTATTTGGTGAAAGATTTGACCCCGTATTCACTTTCTGCACTCTAAGCTACTGTCACTTGTGGGTCAAGACCTGGATTTAACCTCTTAATTTTTCAGGTTTTCAGAATACCCTCCAGCTTTCTGCCAAACAGAACCAATTGGTTGCTTTTGTGAGGTAATCCACCCCTGCTCGGTTTCCAGTGTAACTTCGTTCCTGCTCTAATTCATGGGGTCATGCCGATCAATAAGAGTGCTTAGGAATCAGAGAATGGTTGCCTCTGTTGGGGAACGTTTCACACCGCTGTAATAGCACACCCTGTTAGCTTTTCTCAAGTCATTCCAGGCACTATTTATGAAGTGCTGATTGGCTGATTTACCTGTGCCAGTGTCATTCTGTGCTGCCTTATTGTTAGCTGGCGTGTTTGCACGGTGTTTTACAGTAAATCACCGTGGGAAGCTGGAGTTTCTGCCTGCGGGTGTTGTTCGGAAGATTTCATGGCTCATCTTGATGTTTTGCCTTGTCTCCTGGGGACGATCAGGGCTGATCTCACACATTTTGTCTACACTCTAGTGTTCGACCCATAGCCCCTGTGTTTCCCCCATCCGATATTTTTTTTATTTATTTTTCAGGACAGGAGGATGGACCAGTGCCAACTCAAATAGAGATCAGCCAGTGCTCCCATTATTTGTTCTGACACTGGTTGAGTGGCGTCCCTTTTTTCTCTTTTTTTTTATCAGTAGCCAGCTAACAGGCTCCTGGAGACTCTCAGGCAGGCAGAGTCCAAAGTGTTCGCTCAGGCTGCTCTGTTTGCACATGCCTGGCGTTGGTAGGCATGTCACCATGGGAACGGTCAGCGAGCCAATCCTCTCCTGGCCAAAACTTGGAAAAATGAAGATGATAAACTATCAAACTGTCAAGTTACAGCAATTGAATCTGAGAGCATTTATTTCCCGCACAAACTGTTCTAGTATACATTTTTTAAGCTAACAGACACCCAAATAGATCAGTTTTATGGTCTGCATTTAAAGGAAGAAAGTGAATTGTGCTCAAAGCTCATGTCGTTCTGTACGGTCATTCAGTAACTTGGTGTAGGCCCAGACGTACGTTTGGAACGATGTAGGGTTGTTGTTTTTTTTGTTTTATCTCTGTGACAAGCAGCTTAGTCCCTCTTCTACTCTTGATAAGTGTGAAAAAATCTGGACAAAGAAAAGAGTATCAGAAAATATTTCTGATAAGATGTTCATTCGTGGCGAATGAACATCCTTCATTCGCCACGATAGATGTTTGTATATGCAAAGCTGCTCCTCTTTGCTATAAACTAGAGGGGGGAAAAATCCTTAAAAAATATGCAAGTGGAATTTCATATTATTCTTTTTGTCCATCCATCAATTCTTCCATCTCTTCAGCCATAAGTTCATTCATTAGTCTTTCCTTAATGTCTGACCTTTTGTAGTTTCCATACTTGCAGCCTTACCACTGGGGAATAATGTGATATTTTGTCTCTATGGCTGAAATTCAAGCACTCAGACATTGACTGATATGTCTGAAAAAGTAGGAAAGTTTGAAAACTCAAAGAAATCCTGGTTTGTCTTCCAGTAAAATGTTATAGATCACAAAAGCACATGAAGTAGACATTTAATAATGACAATAAAAAAACTCTGAGAATGTCCTCTTGTTATTTAGCTTAAATAACATAAAGCTACATAATTTTTTTTTAAAGTTTAATCATTAATACTTTTATAACGAATTTATGTCAGATCATTATTTGTCGTGTCATGATTTACCGAATGATACTTTATGACAACAGTCATAAATATTCATGAAGACTTACTCATATTCATGACAGGTGTTACATCATGTTTATGACGGTGTCATGACGGGCGTATTCACCAACCTGCCAAATAAAGTGTTACCAAGTATTTTTTAGTTCTAAAATACTAACGCTGATGGAATGCCAACATGTGAATCATGGCTCAGAGCCATATTTTTTCATATACAAAATTCATAATTTGCACAATGTATGAAGTGTGATTGATTTTTCACAAGCCTGATTAAATTTTTTCTTCACCAGCTGTCAGGCGTGATCCCCAGCTACACCTGTTTACATCGTTACTGTTTGTCAGTTATGCTCATTAGCTTATAATAATGGTAAAAATGATGCTAATCTTAAACATGCTCTACTTATTGTACATCTCGGATGAGGTACTGCATAGCTTCTACTATTTAACGCCTTTTTGTAGCCATTTTCTGCATTCTGTGATTTAATTTTTTTAATTCATGAGTTTTGAATGTTACTTTTAATTTGACTATTATTATTATGATTTTTATAGATAAATCATGCTGCCTTGAGTGCTAGTGTTCTTGTTTCATGCATGTATGCTGGAATGAAGTGCTTGCCTGTTTGGGTTAAAAGCATCTCTTGGCATTATTCTGTTTCTCCCCAAACAACAGAGGCATCTTCCTGGACACCATCCTGCCACGCTACGATGTGAACGGAGTGCGACCGCCCATCGGCCAGAGGACCCGACTTAGCAAGGGCGATATTGCACAGGCACGCAAACTCTACAAATGCTCGAGTAAGGTCAAAATAACAGATCCTGCCTCCTGTGTGCTTTTATTTTATTTTGCATGCTTACACATTATAACCTGAGAGTAGCTTTCCCTGGCTTTCCCTTGACGCTGCAAACTCTGTGCACATCTACTGTTAAATGGTGTGTCTCCTTGGATACACTGTATAGGTCTCCCAGGATGGAAGGACTGTAAACACAACCATGAGAAGAGGGGGAGGTTAAACCTCTCCCTGAAACAGATGAAAAAGAGCAGCTTTGTCTTCCTTTTTGGAGACAGAAGCTTGTCTGTAAATCACTGTTTGTACAGTGTATAAAGTGTAGCTGCTCACTAAGCCTGTCTTTCTTCTACTGGCCAAACAGCATGTTTTTACCTCCAGAGATGAGAAAGAGGGAGTTCAATACTTCTGAGTTAAAAAGATTTTACGTCTACAACAGATCTACAGAGCCTGGCAAACACACTCACTCACTTTAACTTTACAACCTTAGACTTCCCTGTTCCTTATTTTGGTTTACGTAATAGACACGTAGCCCCATAATTGTGTATTTGAAGTAAAATGATGACATAAGTAATGAATTTAATTTTACAAATTAAAATCTGAAAATGCGCCATGAATTTACCCTCTTTACTCTGATACCCCTAAATAGATTCTACAACCATTTGCTACAGTCAAGCTTAACTCAGTCTAATTTCTGTTGTTCTGTCAAAGATTAGGTTATAAAACAATATCCCAAATAAATGCACAAAGATATGACTGTCCAAATATGGTCAAAATGGTCACTCAGAACATTAATTAGCAGCCAAGCCATTCTGGAGGAGCTGCGGAGATCCTCAGCTCAGGTAGGAGAATCTGCTGAATGGACACCCATCATTTGTGTAATTCATGAAAGATGGCCTTTCTGACAATCACTTTTAAAGAGCCTTAAGAAATCCCAGACACAGTTTTCCACAAGTCATGGAAAAACACAATTTTTTGCATGTGTTCAATCTTTCCATAAATCACAACAAATAAACCCGGAGCTGGGTTGCCACAGATGGACCGGCTCATCTGATATTTACCAGGACGAAGGTGAAGTTTTAGAGCAAGCGTTCAACCCCACTACTCCCGACTGACTCGGCCTCCTGAGGAAGAGTGAATGATGTGGCGCACATTGAGGAGGATGAGGTAGTGCTCAAGTCTCACTACTGTGGGGCTTCTTAAAGAGCCCCACATCTCTCATTCATGAAGCATTCCTCAGAGTTTTTGTCATCCCTGGTTATTGGTTTAAGACTGGCAGACGTCTGCCAAGCATGATCACACTCTGCTAGAAGCTCAGCTGGTAGCTTTATAGCTTACACACAATGCCCAGGAATTAAAAGATGTTTTCCTAGCTGGTATTGAGGTAAAATAAGACGGAGTTAGCTGTGAATTCATTAACACTTCTTGAGATGGACAGCTGAAGACAGCCAGCTACTCTTTGTGTGTTCCTTTGTGACTTAATTAAACGCATCGTTCCTCGACTTGGCAAGGGGCTCTGTGGACGACGCTTGGAATAAAACCATGCACACTTGAATGCTTATGTTTCCAGTCAAACTAAAGGCTGCTTCTTTTTATTATTTTATTTTGTTTGCTTGTCTTTTTTTTTTTTTTTGCCACTGGCAACATGTACATAATGCATCACCTCCCCCAGGGGACTGTATTATTTATAGAGCAGCAGGTTTATTTTCAGAGGATGCTCATAAACGATGTTTCACACACACCCTTCTACTTTGTGTAATCATCATCTGGAGTGAATGGAGGTGGGGGAAGGGGTATGAGGATATTATCAGCAGATGTGCCTATAAACATTAAAGCGATGCCCTTTCTGTCACATTCAGTGATCTAATCCAGCATCTGTCTCTGAAGCAAAGTTTTTGTGCGTGTGTGTTTGTGGGAGGACAGGGTCACCTCGGAACAGCCAATTTGCAGTCGGGTTGTCGACTGGCCTTGACCTTCAGCTCTTTCTGTGTGTCTTTGTACAGAATGCGGGGACAGTCTGCAGGACAGCAGCGGGAACTTCTCCTCCCCTGGCTTCCCTAACGGATACTCGGCCTACATGCACTGCATCTGGAGAATATCAGTCACACCGGGGGAAAAGGTATCAGCGTTCACACAGTAACAACTTTGAGGTGTTTAAGTTGGACTTAACACTCTGGTGCCATTGTGCAAACAACATGTCTGTTTTGAAGAAAGAGCCTCACACACTAGACGAGTTGGTCACACCAAGTGCTGATAATTATTGAAGCTTTACCTTCATTAAAATAACTCTTTTTTTAGTATTGTCATGACTTTATTCTGGTAGTATTGTGACTTTGTCATAATATCATGACTATTTTCATAACTTGAAAGAGAAACTCTCTTATTCCTAATACATCACCTTAAGAGTCAAACTTCAGAATATCAAAAAATTTACAAGGATTGAGGAAAATACTCACGCCTCTGAAAGTTTTACACATTTTATGTGTCTTATGCATGTATGAAATTATGCACAAAGTAGTGCATGATGACAAAGGAGAAATACATTTATTAACTGCTTTCCTAATCATTTCCTTAGTACTCACAAATATTATTACTTGACATTTTAGGTTTAGAAAGGTTTGCCTTTAGAGATTTATCAGAATAATTTAGATCAAAGCACATTCATGCTTTAGAACGGTCCAGTCAAATCCAAGCCACATTAGTAACTGTACTTTCTATGTTTTGAAGATCATCTTGAACTTCACCTCCATGGATCTGTACAGGAGTCACCTCTGTTGGTATGACCATGTGGAGATCCGCGATGGATACTGGAGGAAGGCACCTCTCAAAGGTCTGTCCTGTTTGCAGATTATGAAACTGGGAAGACATTGTTGCCCAGCAGTCCAAAATTCAAAGATATTTATAGAAAACAAGAAATTCTTTTGTTTCAGAGTTGGCTTTTAACAACCTGGAAACTGCTTTTTGTGCAGCTGCTGTCAGACTTGGTATTATTTGTGTTGAAGCAATCAATCAAGATTGGTTTTGGAGATCAGACCTCAAAGAAAACATAAAATAGGCATCGACTGTACCAGAAAATAAAAACTGATTGGATGGTGCATCTCTAGTTTCAGAGATGCACCAAACCAAAACTGCCATAAAAACACAAGTCAATAGATTACAGTTTCATCAACATAACAGATTTATTTTATTAAATTCATTGAGTAAAACGTATATGATTCATGACAGTCTAATGTCCAGCTAAACCTTTGCACATTAAACTTTGACCCAGGTCGATTCTGTGGCGACAAGCTGCCCGAGCCGATCATCTCCACCGACAGCCGACTGTGGATCGAGTTCCGCAGCAGCAGCAACTGGGTCGGGAAAGGCTTCTCCGCCGTCTATGAGGGTTAGCAACGATTGTTTTTCTGTGCCTGGTTGTCGGATGTTGACTGAGATCAAAGCCACGTTTTTCAAAAATGTGTCCGAAAGCTGCTGCAGCAACGTTCGCCGCCTTCCTCTGGCCTCTCTGACGCTGATGTGTCAAGAACATTATGTTGCACTGATTAGATTTTGGCTTCACATTCAGCTTCACTATTTCTACATTTTGCACATGGATGATGTGTGTTTATAGCTCTTGCACTCTTAACGTTCTACTGCCTTTTTCAACCATATTGCTGTTAAGAGATTTTTTTTAAGTATTTTTTTTTTTTTGTGCAGCCATCTGTGGTGGCGAAGTGAAGAGGGACAATGGTCAGATTCAGTCCCCAAACTACCCTGATGACTACCGGCCCAACAAAGTGTGCATATGGAAGATTTCTGTTACTCAGGGCTTCCACGTAGGTCTGACCTTCCAGTCTTTTGAGGTATGCTCTCCTGTTTTCTTCATTTTACTCGAGTATTATTTTACCTGCAGTCTGCCCCTTCCTCAACTCCAAACTCCACTTCTATCCGTAGATTGAAAGACATGACAGCTGTGCTTATGACTACTTAGAGGTGCGTGACGGGCTCTCTGAAACCAGCCCCTTGCTGGGCCGCTTCTGTGGATACGACAAGCCAGATGACATTAAAACAAGCTCCAACCATCTGTGGATGAAATTTGTTTCAGATGGCTCCGTCAACAAAGCGGGCTTCGCTGCCAATTTCTTCAAAGGTAAAGGGTCAGAGAGGGCCAATATCCTATCTGTTCCAGGGGGAAAAAAACAACATATTCCAGGAATCGTTCATTGCTCATATGTCCTGCTTGCTCCGTGTGGCAAGCTTTGACCGACTCGTGTTGTTTTGGACGATTTCTCCGCTGAACCGAGGGGGCCCCAGCCTGAAGGTCCCTAACACGTCTTTGTGTTTCCAGAGACGGATGAGTGCTCCAAACCGGACAACGGTCGCTGTGAGCAACGCTGTGTCAACACGCTAGGCAGCTACAAGTGTGCCTGTGACCCGGGCTATGAGCTGGCGGCTGACAAGCGCAGCTGTGAGGGTAAGTACAGGGGAGGACAGCCAGCAGCCCCGCTCACCATGTCATTTACATCCTGAAGCTCTTCACACACTTAGCTACCCAAATACAATAAGTACAGTCATTCGTAAACACCTGAAAAGATCCCAGCAGAGAGGACTGCGCCGGTGGGGGCGCTGCGATTTCAGGGATTTGTGTCAGAACAACTCGAGCTTTATTTCTGTCTTAAATTATAGGTTGTCTTTTGGAGCTAAATGCTGGTTTGTGAGAAACGCCGTCTAAGTACTTATTTCATTCCTGCCCCTGGAGGAAGACAGGTGTCACTCCATCTTGGATGTTTAAATAAGAGGCAGAGATGAAATGTGGACAGCAACGCTATTCTCTGTGGTACTAATAAACTGTGCCTCGATAAAATATTCATACCCCTTGAACTTTTTCACGTTTCCCCACATTCTAGTCGCGTCCTTCGAAGTATATAATCAGATTTTATCCGATGGATCAGGAATTATGCACAAGTAGTGCAAAATGAAACTATGTTTTCAGAATGTATTACAGGTAAAAAGTCAAGCATTTATTTTTAGGCCTTGAGTTAGCACTGTAAAACCGCATTTGGTTCCAGTTACAGCTCTGCTTCATAAACATGGGCTATTTGTGTTTATCACATACATTTACTGTAAAATCTATTTAACTTACAGCTTTTGAAATATGTTTGAGTCTTAACACTTTTTCGAGCATTAATGCATTTTAAATGCATTGCTAAATCCCCATTAACTACTTCAATTGAAGTAGCATTAGCAGTAGAAATACTGCTCATTACCTCACAAAATAATATTTTATATTTGGTCTTCTTCTTACATGTAGTGAAAACCTAAACTGAGTCAGGTTAAAAATAGCTTCATAGTCTTGCTTTTATGACTCCAACATTCCCCACATCTAATAACTCCATGTGTCAACACAGCCTTTGCTGCAGTTGCTAAGGATCAACACAGCACATTAATTTCTGCCAGGAATTGTCAGGTGAGGGTTTCTGTGCCACAGTTTCTAACATTGTGCGTCATGGAGCTGACAGAAAGCTGCTAAGATCTTCACAGGACGATTGTAAAGTTTTTTTTTGTTTTTTTCCTGTCGAGATGCTGAGAAAATATTTCAGGGGACAAGTTGAAATGTTTTTTTTTCTTTCTTCCACACAACTGTTTCTGAGTCTTACAGTTTGTTCGTGCCTCCTCCCATGTTGTCTTGTGTCCAGCTGCCTGCGGTGGCTTCATCACCAAGCTGAACGGCTCAATCACCAGCCCAGGCTGGCCCAGAGAGTATCCTCCAAACAAGAACTGCATCTGGCAGCTGGTCGCCCCCACGCAGTACCGCATCACTCTGCTCTTTGACGTCTTCGAGACTGAGGGCAATGACGTGAGAACTGGGGTTTTTATCAGTCGATGCGATGCGGGGCGGGTTTGTTCTGAGCTCGGTCATCTGTCCGCTCTGACGTTACGGCAGATATTCTTCCTCTTCTTCTGCATGTTGTTTTATACTGTTCTGCTCAAAATAACAGCAATGTGTTTACAATTGTGAATAAAGTTCAAAGTCCTTGCATTAGCTTTTAGTTCAATACGCAAAAAGGGATTGAGAACACTGCCTCTTAAAAAGAAAATCTAACTTATTATGTTGCTAGTGAAGGAATCATAGGCTGATCAAAAATGTAGCAATATCTGCATTTTACTGTGCAAGTAAAAAAAATTCAGTGAATTCCTGAACCATTATTTACATCTGCGTAGAGTTGTCGACTAATTTCTGGCACCTCTGATTGGGTATTCCAGCTTAAACCGTTGCACAACATTCAAGAATTCCTCTTAATTTCTTGATAGCTTGTCTCCACAAAGATGTTTTTTACCTCCTTTGATCACCCAGTAGCTGATCATTGGAAGAGTCTTTGTTTTGTGTCCTTCTGTTTTAGAGCTTTTAAGATTGTTTTAGCATTTTTTATCAGTTTTCTCTACTACTAATTAATTTGGTTAGGGTAGAAATATGCTTTCTATCATGACTGATGATGCTGGACTGCTGTTATCTTGAGCACAACTTCTGTTGAAACCAGTCAAACCTTGTCGTAGCTTATCGCAATTGTTGTTTCTCTGCTCAGGTTTGTAAGTATGACTACGTGGAGGTACGCAGCGGGCTCTCTGCAGACTCTAGGCTGCATGGGAAGTTCTGCGGAGCAGAAAAACCAGAAGCTATAACCTCTCAGTACAATAACATGCGCATAGAGTTCAAATCAGACAACACAGTCTCCAAAAAGGGCTTCAAAGCCCAATTCTTTTCAGGTAAGTCCTCTCAAAATCCATCTGTTTTGTATCTGCCATTGGTAATTGTGATCTGCTGGTATTCAGCGAAAAGCGTTCAAGTGAACCTTTTTTTTGTTTTTTATTCATTTGCTGCAGACAAAGATGAGTGCTCTAAGGAGAATGGCGGCTGCCAGCACGAGTGTGTCAACACCTTTGGAAGCTACAGCTGTCAGTGCAGGAGCGGCTTTGTGCTGCACGAGAACAAACACGACTGCAAAGAAGGTATTCCACCACAGATTACTGTCACCTATATTTTGTGGCTCAGAGAGCATACACATCGTCTTTGTATTAAAAATATAATCACATGAATTTTCACTGGTTTTTTTTTTTTTATTTTTACAGCTGGTTGCGACCACACTGTGAATAGTGTTAGCGGTGTTATTACCAGCCCTAACTGGCCAGATAAATACCCCAGCAAGAAAGCGTGCACCTGGGCCCTCACCACCACTCCAGGCCACCGCATCAAAATAGTACGAGCCGCTTCCTCCTGCTCTCAGCCTGATTCCATCGCTCATTGTTTGTGTGTTTATTTGTGCACTGCTTGTGTGTGTAATCGAGCTGCTTAATATAACCAAGGACATCTGTGTTTACTGTGCTCCTGTTAGAATCTGTTCTGGTATTTCTACTGATGATGTGTGGCTCCCCCTTCTGACATTTTCTACATTTTGCTTTTTCTTGTGCCGTGTATACTGAGCAAACACTTCAAAATGTTTTTATGTTAAAAATTCCAATTAATGTATAATTTTCCTAAAAACACAAGAATCAAAATCAAATCAAAGTTGATACCAGTTATTTTTTTGGCAGAGAACATGACATTACCACTACCTTAATGTAAAACTTGGGGGGGAAATTATTTCATAAATGCTGTGTGGATGTAAGCTAAGATTAGCTATTATGAGGCTGAACGGATGGTTGACCGGTACACCACCGGTTTACTGACATTTTTGTAAAAGAAAACATTTTTGAAAAAATATGTAAAAGATAATAAGTTCACAATTTTAACATCTCTGAAGTTAGCCTACTAGCAACATTAAATAATATAAGACTGACATGTTAGATTAGCTAACACTAGCTGCTGTGCAAAACGCTTCCTATCTGCTAGCTTTAGCCACTTGCTAATTTAATTATTTAATGGTTTCTATTCCTGCAGCCATGAAATAATGTTAATTATCAAACATGCTCGTTAGAGCTGAGGGGCAGTGCTAATGCTAATCTATTGAACTCGAGATTGGCTTCATTCTTTGAAAATCATGACAGCGCTTTTTATGATGGATTTTCATGGGCTTCCCAGTGAGCTCATAGCAGACAATGTAGAAGCAGGAAATTTTATTTAATTCCTGCTTTGTGATTTATGTGATAAAAGCTTTCCCATTTGTTTCTATTGTAAAAATGTTTAGAAAAACTTTAACATCATGGACGTTCTAGCTACTATCCACATTATAATTGTTGAAAATTGTAAAGTCTGAAAGGTTAAAAGAATTTGGGTTTAAATGTCAGCAGCGGGTGTGGGGGGATTTTGACATTGCTATATTATATTTACATAATCAATGTAAGTTTTACTCCATTTTACCTAATCTCACTTATTGTGTTTTGTAACAGGCTTTTAATGAGATCGACATGGAGGCTCACCTGGAATGTGCGTACGACCACATAGAGATCTACGACGGGCGAGATGCAAAAGCCTCGTCTTTAGGTCGCTTCTGTGGCTCCAAGAAACCCCCTCCCATCATATCAAGTGG
The DNA here is from genome assembly GCA_903067075.1 of Micropoecilia bifurca. Taxonomy (NCBI): domain Eukaryota; kingdom Metazoa; phylum Chordata; class Actinopteri; order Cyprinodontiformes; family Poeciliidae; genus Micropoecilia; species Micropoecilia bifurca. The sequence continues at coordinate 29,603 of CAEGAF010009924.1, forward strand.
CAACAAGCTGTTCATCCGTTTCTTCTCTGATAACTCGGTGCAGAAAAAAGGCTTTGAAGCGTCTCATACTGCAGGTAAATGTAAAGCTGAGGAATCCTTAGTTGTGTGTACATCAGCAGATCTTCTCCCTTTTGGTTTGATTTAACCTTTAACCTTTCTCCACCTGTCTGACCAGAGTGTGGAGGTCGTCTAAAGGCTGAAGTTAAAACCAAAGACCTGTTTTCCCACGCCCAGTTTGGAGACAATAACTATCCCGGAGCCTCCGACTGTCAGTGGGTGATTTCGGCAGAGAAGGGATATGGTGTGGAGCTCATCTTCCAGACATTTGAGATAGAGGAGGAGGCAGACTGTGGCTACGACTACATGGAGCTCTTCGATGGAGCGGACACCAAGTCTCCTCGACTCGGACGCTACTGCGGCTCAGGGGTAAAAACGGCTCACTGTCACCCACTCCAGGCCAAAAAGTCCAAGGGGTGGGAAATTATTCCCACCCCTTGGACTTTTGTCAATTTACAATTACTAACTTGAATCATTCTGTGATGGACCAACAAAAAGTAGTGCATATCTGTGAAGCCAAAGACAAATAACGTAGAGTTTTTGTAATCTTTCACAATTAGAAATTTGAAAAGTGTGCAGTACATTTTGTATTCAGGCAATTTCTTTTGCAAATAAGGCAGCGAGTCGTTTGGAAAATGTCTCTACCAGCTATTTCACAATTCACATCTAGTAACAATATATTTATTACCAGTCTTTTTGTCTTTCTTTTTTTTTAAAATAAAACAGACAAAGCTCAGTCAATATCATAGCGAATTACATTTTTTAAATACTTGCCATAGACTCTCTTGGCCTGGGCTTTAACTAGGCCATTCTAACACCTCAGCTTCCGTTGTAGCTCCAGCTGTATGTTTTGGGTTATTCCAGGCCTTAACTAGTATACTGACATTAAATTACATAAAGGTGAATTTGGTTTACTAATTAGGAGACTTTTATTTTATGGTATCTAATTAAAGGGGGCCGAATACAAATCCATGATATGCATTTCAGATTTTCTTTTGTAAAAAGGTGATAAAAATATTGTATACTTTTCCTTCCACTTTATTATTATGCACTACTTTGCATTGTTCTTTCACGCTGAATCACAAAAAAAATGCATCAATGTCGCAATGGGACAAAACGAAAAAAGTTCAGCGGGTTTAAATGCTTTTGCAAGGCACTGTCTGTCGCCACAAGCGGCAACTCTTCTGGTGTTGAAAGACCATCGTGGTCTCTGGTGCAGGATTGTAAATACAAAACAATAAGCTAAAGCAGACATCGCTGCTGGAGACTGGAGCAATAAAACCAGTAGGGAAAAGAAACACAAATTTCCTCGCCCCAAAGAGCAGCTTGATTTAATTTACATGCTTTTATAATAAAAGCTGGCCTCTTACTCATGCCTGTTCCTATGAATCATCCTCTGAGGGGGGGCATCACTTCATCAGTACACCAGGGAACAGCTTCTCAATCAAGTTTCCTTTTATAAAACAGGTAGAAATGAAATGACACCATTCTGTCAGGAGTACGGTGAAAACTCATTATGATTACAGGAGGCATTCTTTTAGCCAAAGGCCTCGCTCGGTAATTTAACAAAGTTTCTGGGTCCTCAATCAAATTTCTCTTTTCCTTTGTCTCTCCAACTCCTTCCCTGGGCATTATGGACCATTGTAGATACAGAGCGTTATTCATGTTGATTGGCAGCTTTAATCGGCAGCCTGGTGTTTGTACATCTGTCTGCAGAAGCTTCAGCTGCTCTGGTGTTGCAGCGCTCAACAGACCTAATTATTTTTCAAAGTGATGTTTGCATTTAATTATAATGTCTTTTTTTTGATACAATTCACGCTGAATATTTTTATGCTCACGTGAAGCAGTTAATTGTCCTTTTGCTCTTCTAGGAACTATTTGGCAGATGTAATTCTGCAAAAAAAAGGTGTTGAAACATATGTGATGCGTGTGTGTGTGCGTGTGTGTGTGTTGCATAGTTTGGCTTACAGTTTTGCAGAGCTGTGTACCTGGATATAATCAATATCTGACTCTGGAGCTATTGCAGTTCTATGGAGAAAGGTTTATAGTCCTTGAGCTTTTTGCATTTTTATCACCTTACAATCAGCAACTTCAGTCTACTTTATTGGGATTTTATGCTCTGGATCAATACAAAATAGAAGGGTATTGTAAAGTGGAAGAAAAGGGATACAAGGTTTTGAAAAGTAAAAGTTGAATATTTGAACAGTGTGGCATCCACATGTATTCAGTCAGTGCTTTGTAGCCTTTTCCTGTGATTTCAGCTGTAACTGTTTTGCGGTATATCTCTACCATCGAGAGACTGAGACTTTGGCCCATTCTTCTTTGCTAAATAACTGATGCAAATCATCTGGGAACATCAACTGGATTTAGATCTGACCTCTGACAGGGCTGTTCTTACACATGAACATGCTTTCATCTAATCCATTCCACTCTCACTCCAGCTGCATGTTCAGAAAGTCGTCCTGCTTGAATGTGAGCCTTTACTTCAGTCTCAAGTCTTTTGGTGCGTCTACAGGTTTTCTTCCAGTAACTCACTATATTGTGCTCTATCTATTTTGCCATCAATACTGATCAGCTTGGTTGGATGATTTTTTTGAGACAAAATCATCCACAGATGGAGTTGGTTTATTAAATTTTAAGTATTTATTGGGTGACTTGTAAAGGAAATTTGTAGGCATTTGTCAACACTTTGAAAACCCAAGTATTTCAATTCACAGTTATGCACTTATTTGTGTTGATCTGTCACATAGCATAAATCTGTGGTTGCAGCCTGGGAAACTGTTCAGACAGAATATCCAAGCGTCGGTTTGACCTCGGCTCCAGCATGACAGAAGTTTTGAGTTTTAATTGGACCAAACTAGCAGAAAGCCACCTGTGACTCTGTTGTTTCCTCCTTCCTGGCAGCCCCCGGAGGAGATCTACTCGGCCGGCGACTCCATTGTCATCAAGTTCCACTCTGACGACACAATCAACAAGAAAGGTTTTCATGTCCGTTACACCAGCACCAAGTTTCAGGACACACTGCACTCACGCAAGTGACCAGCGGGGGCCGGAAGGGGCCGCGCAGGGCAAAGGGGCAAAAGGAAGGGCCCCCGGGGGAGGCGCCAGCCTGTCGTTCGGAAACCTTCGGCCACCAAGACGAATCAGACTCGACAGAACAGCCGCAAGACCACCAACCGCACCTCAGCACCCAGGGGCTCTAGCTCCCCCCACAGACTGTGAGGAGTAAAGCCATTCTGCAGTACACCTTGTTTTTACCTTTATAGGGTTAGGGTTGGGGTGAGTGGACGAACAACTACTTTAGGCAGACAGTAGGGGAAAATGTATTGACCCACTCCCCTCCAAAAAAAAAATGTTTTTTTTAATTCTTTTTTTTTTTTTTACATGCTTCCTACTCGGGGGCAAAAAGGAAAACAGTGGATTCTCAGGACCTGTAGGAAGGCAGACATCAGCTGGACAGATCTATGCTTTTGTCAGGCCAGCCCACCACATGGCAGGGTGGGGGGGTGGAGAGGAAGAGGAGGAGGAGTATGGGAACGTCTCCTGCACTCTTCGGTTATTGCTCTCCTCTCCCCTCACTCTCACTCTCATGCCTACGGTGAACGGATTCCAGTCCATAAGAGGATTAAAAGGACTTCACTTGAGATTTTTTGAAACTGTATGTCAGCCAATTGCATGTAATTACAAGGAATGAAGAAAAGCTGTACAGCGGCAACACCAGCATTTGTACTTGGCATTGTCCTGGCAGCCAGTGACAACATTCTTGTTCTTACCATTAACAAGGAAATTAGGGAAGCAGTTACCTTATTAAAGGACTAATAAATGAAATGTGGTCCATGTCTTCTGGTTGGTACTTACTTCCCTGACGACTGGCTATTTCTGTACCTCCATGTATAAAGTAATGTGTTTGATTTTTTTTTTCTCCTAAGGGAACATGTGCTTTTTTTCAGCTCGAACCAGTTAGCACTTTACAGTGAATTGTTCCAAAATCATGAGCTTCTAAAACTTTGTGAAATGCAATGCCAGTTCACTTATTTTTAAATGCATTTTATCTCTTCTTCTTTCTTTTTTTTAATGGCTCCATCTAGTTCCTCAGGCATACTTGAACATTGTGTGTGCCCTGTAACATGGGGTGAAATAAAGATATGACTTTATGTTTCAGTATAACTGTTTTGCAGTTCTGATGTAAAGTACATTCTCTCTCGAGAGCAACTTGCCTTTTCTTTGGTACAATGAAACATTTCTCGATGACCAAATGAGCCGGGGTATTTATTGTTACACATATAATGTAAAGGTGGAAAGGATCCTATAAAAGCCTTCTAATGTATAGCCACTTGTGTTTTGTTTAATCTATGTTGTTGCTCACTAACTTTCTCTGTTGTTTGGCTCCATGTTTAAAGAACTGTCATACTATCATGCATCTGCCTTGGATTTAATGAAGATCAAAACCATAATTTGTGATCCAAAATATTTCATCTCCCTGTTGTGATTTTAAGTTGTTTTTATGTAGGTCCTACTTCAACAAAATTTCCCTAAATTCGATACAAGTCACAGCAACGACCTGAAAATTCAGTCGCATGCTATTCTATGTAGAAGCTCAGTCTTCACCGATGAAGATAGACTTCACACTCAAATGCTTGGAGCAGGTCTGAAAGACAGGGTGAACTTTTATTTGAAGATTTCCATAATAATTTGATCACTTGAGTGCAGAAGTAATCATTTCAATTATATGTGAAAACCTGATTTTCACAAATTAATGAAATTTACACCTCACTTGGAAGCTACCGTTACAGTGTTTATATAAATTTCATATGAAGGACCAAGTAATGAAGTTGTGTTGTTCAATCTCGTGCTACATTGTTCCAGGGCTCAATCACCTCTGAATACTTATTTGACTTTTTGGTGGCACACTTCACTCACTTTCTATATACCTTTGAATTTTTAACTCTATCCTAATCAACTCCGAACTATTCATCCTCAAAGGACATTGTTTTTAAATTTGCCCTTTTCTGACCAGGCTGTACTCTCACAGTTTTTACTAACTGGTCCAAATAATTTGCAACAACCCTTTAAACGGGCTTAAACCTTCTTGTTCTTCAGGAGTGGAATTTTGCGCAGCAAGTGTGCAGATGAGTCATTGAGAGCATTATGTATTGTTTTGATGTGAATAACTGCACCGGCTATTTAAGTCTTTTGTTGCTCCGAAGCTTTTGGACAACTCTTAACTCTTATCTTCACTCCTCTGTCAGAAATCTTGAGGACACCTGGGTGCTGTTGGTTTATGGTAAAATCATTTTCTTTTCACTTCGACTGTAGCTCCAATGGGGCTTGTGGCAACATTCAGAAGTTTAGAAATACAGTAAAAACTTTCCATTAGTGTGTTCAGAAACTTTAATCCTTTTTATCAATCTTTTTGTCTTTTTTTTTTATCAATCGCACCACCGTGACAGTTAATCATGCTGATTTTCATTTGCACATACCAGCTGGAGTGCTGTCTAAACACAAATTAGCTGCTTTCTTTGCCTTCTGTGTCTTTTTGAGCTAACCCTTCTCACAATGCTTTTAATACTTAATCCCTGCGACATTTTAACTTTTTACCGCTAACTTCATTTTTTGACTAATTTGCACATATTGTGTGGTATGTAAGGATTACTTGGGTTATTGTGGACATCTGGTGTGAATTTTACCTCAATGGGCCCATTAGATATATTTCAACAAAGAAAAACTGTTTCTCAGGTGTAAAACCATCTTATTACAGGTCTTTCTGTGACACAATACCAGCTACACGACATAGTGCAGAAAATTATCTCTTTTTAAATTATGTAGCAAAAAAAGAAATTTCAGAGTTGTACAAATACCTCCACTGACGTTCAGATAACGCATGTCTCTTTTTCTGCTGCAAGACATATCATTTTATAATAATACACCAAGGCCTTTCTCTTTCTGACTATCAATCATAAACTACATGACAGAGTGACACCAAAACATCATCCTCCTTTTACTTTTCAGCGTAAGAATGAAACGCTCTCCTGCTTAGGGAGTCTGAGTCGTTTAGTATGGATGATTAACAGCCTAGCGATGTGACGCTGGAGTTCCTACTGTAAGTATGTAAGTAAGCAATCAGCGACGCCTCCATCCTCCTCCGTTATACAACTAAGCAGAAGGACGCAGCACTGACCTTTCACTGATAAGACAAATGGCTTTCTGCACCCGCTTTATTTGACATTCACAAAGTGTAACACACACAAAAAGAAAACCCAGAAACGTCCCACTCTTGCCATGACTGAGTGGGTTCCTCTCCCTCGCCATTATCGTGTTATATGGTTTGACGAATGGTCCTCACCTTCACTGCAGGGCAGCGCGTTGCTGCAGCTGATTGGTGTTGGAGTGGTGCTCTTTGCTGCGAGGCTGTTACACCGAGTGCTTTTAAAATGTGATGGAGTTTACACCTGAGGACGGGAAGAGAGGATTCTTTCCATTTGCTGTTTTTTTTTGTTTTTGTTACAAAAACCTTAAAGCAGTTAAAGATCTGATCACATAAAAATAACGCAACAGTATTTACAAGCACGGATGTGCTGGCAGCTTCCAAAAGCTCAGTTCAGAACAACATTTACATCACACAACACGTTTAACCAAACAGTATAAACTCTGTTAATACATCTGTTCGTCCAGCTGCAGATGGACGTAGTAAAAGCTTTCAGAGAGAAGACGCGGCATCAAACGAAAATCAGGATGTTTCACCATAAAGTCCTGTAAACCGCCAAGCACTACAGTTGGACGGCGTGTTGTTAAACCCCTCAGTAATTCTTTACGACTCGACGACGTGAAGCAAGAACATTTTCCAGGAATTACTCAAGGCTGAAGATAAAACGGAACAAAACGTTGGGTCTTGCAAAAATAATCCAACCTCTTAAAACTTCCCCGCACTTTGTTACAAACACAAACCGCTCCAGTGTGTTTTACTGGGATTTTATATAGTAGATTAAAACAAGGCAGTAGATGATTTTGAAGCTGGGTATGTGATTTTTCAATATTTTTATAAATGCAAACCTGAATAGTTTGGCCTACAACGGGGGGTCAGTCTAATTTTGTTTAACACCTCTAAGCAGAATACAGAGCAGCCAAATTAGTTCACCAGTGTGTAATTTTCAGATAATTTTTGTTTTACTTCTCCATCTAACCTGAACGAGACAGAACCAGGTTTAGATTTGCAAAGCATGTGCAGTTTTTTCTTCCACAGTACAATTATGTGTGACTTTGTGTCGGTCAGTCATATAAAATCCCACTAAGTTACACTGAAGTATGTGGTTGCAAAAGTAAAAAAGAAAAAGCACAGCACCTTAACCTAGTCATCATGTCAACTCACAGGCAGAACAGAACCGAGTCACGTAGTTACAAGAAGATACTGAGTGGCTGAAGGATTGATCCCCCGTATGTCAAACTCACCAACTGTTACAAGTAAAATAAATCTGTTCATAGATAACAAATAGCTTTCGATTACTGAGACAGTGTTGACATCTTTGTGCTTTAAAGATCACTTAACGGATCTGATATTTCTCCTGAAGGTAAAGGAGAATACATTGCTCTCGTCTGACATCAGTGTGAGCCGAGGACAGCGGCGCGTTCACGTGCTGAGGGACCGCCAGGCCGAAGCCCCCAGCTGCTGGCCCGTCCAGCACAGAGCCCCCACCAAGGCCGCCGCTGCCGTCACGGCCAGGCTGGCCTTCAGCACAATGCCGGGGTGTCTGCTGAAGCGGGCCGGAGCCATGCAGGCCAGCAAGGCAGAAGTCACAGACAAGGTGAACAGAATGGAGACGGCCGTGTTGATGGCCACGATCTGACCGAACTTGGCGAAAGGCACAATGACGCAGAAGAAAAGGGGGACGGTGGAGATTGCCGTGGTGACGGCGCTGGACACTATGGCAACGCCCACATGGTTCACTGCCTCCAAAGTTCGCCTCTGCCTCTCGGCTGAAGGCTCCTGTAAGCAAACCGCACAGAATAAAGGGTTGATTTAAAAGCATGTTCTTTCAGCGCTTTCAGAGTCTCTTTTGTTCATGAGACATAAAGGTGTGTTTTGTTTTGTTTCTTTCTTTTAAATCTTTTTAAATTAAAAAGCTCAAAGAAATTACTATAAAACTTTGAGTGTCTTTCATACCCCTAGAACCTTTTCACATTGGGTTATTTTAACAATTACAAACTTCAATGTACTGGGTGAGAGAGCAACAGAAAGCAGAACATGGCTGATCGTTGAAGGAAAATGATACATGTTCTCAACACAAAATAAAAATTAATGCAATAATATTTTTTTTACTAAATTGTGAGCATCTGTGTGTAATTCAATCTCAAAATAAATCCAGTTGTTGTGCGAAGGCCTCAGACTTTTAAGAGAGAAAATTAAGTTTCAAGTCTAAATCAGGATTAGACCATTAAAAATTATGCAAGATTTTGAATATCTTATGGAAAATTGTAACCCATTGTCTGTCATGATTTAAAGCAACAGAAAAGGCAAAGAGCGCATTAATCAACGAAGCAGCCTATGACAACTCTGGAGAAGCTGCAGAAATCAACAGCTCAGGTGGGAGAATCTGACAGCAAGAAAACTATTCAAATCATCCATCCAAATCTGGCCATTATGGAGTGGCAAAAAAGAAAACCATGTTGAAAGAATGCCTTCAATCATTTTTTGTTGCTGCGCCCTCAACAAACCATGTTGGGGTCACAACATGGGGAACAAAATGCTGATGCAAATTAAAACAGTTTCTGAGGTAGAAAGCCAACACTAAGCACAATATGCCAGCACTGTGTTGTGTTGATGCTTTTATTTAAGCTGGTCGGAGTTGATGGGAAGATGTATGGAGCTAAATCCAGGACAATACTGTAAAACCCAGTAAAACCCTGGAGACCAGTGCGGAGGCTCAGCAGGACAACAACACTAAACCCACAGTCAGAACTACAGCGGGACAGTTCTGCTCAAAGCACACCGATGTGTAAATAAGCCAGTCAGAGCAATGCAAGTCTAAATACATGGCAACACATTAAAATTGGTATATATCCAGTCTCAAGATGTGCAAAGCCAGTAGAGACCAAGACAAACTATTGACAATGATGAGATTTTTTTGGATAAAACTTTTGAACCCCACATATCGTTCAAAAGAACGTGATCAAATCTGACAGGGTTCAGATTTGATCACATACACCGTGTGACTGGTTAGAGCTGTGACTATGACAGAAATCTGCTTTCCCTTACAGAGTTGTGTCCAGGCAGTAGGGAAGCCGTCTCGCCAGCCAGCAGGTAACCCTCCACCAGGTGCAGACAGTAATCCACTGAAGATCCGACAAGTATCGACAGAGAAATCGCTTCCACTGCTCCCATCTCCCAACCCAGCCAATACATGATGGCCACAACCAGACAGATCACGCCTGAGGGAGAAAAACAAACAAACAACAACAAACAACCCGGACCTTGATAGATTCACTCAAAAGGCCTCTGAGCACGAACACGAGCTGCTTCGTCTCTTACCTATAATTGTTATGAGCACCGGCAGCAGCAGCAGGGGATGCGCTGTAAACACAGACACGGCGGCCACACAGATCGCTAGGGAGAGCAGGAGACTCCAGAGGGCACTCTCCACACCTAAACACATCAGACCTCATTACATTAAAAAAAAACAACCAAAAAATACTTCACTAATCAGTTAGCAGAGATAAAAACACTGAGCCGAATCAAACACCTACCTATGATTTCCATGAAGATCTGCTTCCAGTGCTCGCATGTCTGGAAGCCACGTTGGAGAGCCGAAGTCGGTGGGAGGCTGGCAAGCTGCTCCTGGATGAAGTTCTCCCACTGGAGGAAGTCTGAGTAGGTCTGAAAGGATGATTTCCCCTTGTATGTGGTCTTTGGAGAGGAGACGGCAGGCATGGCTGGTCAGACAGCTTTTTGCTTTTATTACACATGCAGAGAGAAAGCTGCGAGATTTAAAGGACTTACAGATTCAAAGGCCATGGACAACCAGCGGACCTTGCCGCCGTGCATTCCCACTGCGCCGTGAGAGAGCTGGCCCGGGAGGAGATTGGGTTCGGGGAGGGAGTGGCACTCAGGATGGAGCAGAGGAAGAACAGAGGAGAGCTTGTTGCCTGCCGGGAGAAAAAGAAACACCATCATCCTTCTCCTCATCGTCTTTAACCCTTCACACAGATTCATAACCTTTAGAACGTTTTCACATTTTGTCACTTCAGTGTAATCTGTGTAACTTTTTAGAAAACCAACACTGCCCATCACCAGAAATCATGTATGGGGGTGGCAGCATAATGCTATGGGGATGCATTTCTTTACCAGGCACATGGAGGCAAAGTCGGTGTTAATGACTTTAATGACAATAGATGCAGCTGAATACAAAGTAAAGCTGAAGAAAACCTGCTAGAGGCTACAGCTAATTAGACATTCTGCAATGTTAAAGTTTTTACTAGTAAAAAAAACAATATATCATCTTTCTTTAACTTCCTATTATGTATTACTTTGTGTTGGTCTGTGGTATACAATACAATAAAATGTGCATTCTTAAATAATAATTTTTAAATAATAAAAGTGCTGTGTATTTCTTTGGCCAATATTTTATTTTCTGATTATCTTTCTGTGTTATTTTAATGTGATTTTGACACAAAGGCACTCAGAACATGTATATATTTAATTGATTGCCGTGAGGCACGCAACTATTTGCTTTACTTCACATTTAGCCAGAAAATATCTTTGGGATAAAAAAAAAGTGCATCAGCATTAACACAGTGTGAGTTTTACCCGAAGGCAAACACTGAGCTCCTCCAGGCTTCACCAGTTTTCTGTTTGCACCAACAGCTTTGCAGATTTTGCAAAGATGGCCCATCTCCTTGAAAATATCAAAGTCTGGGTCCAGGATAACACTGCCCTTTAGAAAACAAGAAAATGAAATAATGTAAGAGAAACACTGATGCTGTGAGGTTTTTTTCTTCTAAATGTCTTGCAATATGGACTTGAAATTACAATTTAGGCAACTGTCATTTACACACTGCGGACAACGAGGAGATCAGCGTCATGCAGTGACACCTCACCATGTCTCCGATTACATGGTTTTCCCTGTTCTCGCTTCGATTGACTCCCAGGATGCCGAACACGACGAAAACCATGGCCCCGGTGTCGACCAGAGGACGCACAGCTGGGCGACCACAAGCGCCGCCGCTGCACGGGTTGAAGCCAGACGTCTTGGATGCTTTCGTCTTTTCAGCGGATGAGGAATCTTTGAAAATAGAACAAGAGGAAAATCTTTCAACTGCGTTTGTTTATTCAGTGTAAAAATAGCTGCTCAACCAGAGTCCTGTGGGAAACATAAAAAAAAATCCTCCAGTGGGTTTACAGAGTGCCACTTCAAGAAGCTTGTCATATCACAACATTTTCTTTTCTCGAGTCACAACACTCACGTTGTGGGAGTAAATAACAGAGACATGACAAGGTAGAGAGTCTCATGCAGTGTTTTCCTAATGAACTGAATAATCACTTTTGTGTTGATTGTGATCTCAGACAAAGATGCTTGCATACCGCTGGGGAGGGGGGTATAAAAAGATCCCTTCAAGGGTCCGTCAGGCCCGGAACTGAAGCCACAGCCAGGTGTTTTGATACACAGTCTGCTGGGATGAGGTCTCTGATGGCACTGAGCAAAATACAGCCTCCTGAAGGCAGAAGGCAGATTTAATTTGACAGATATGCTGCTAAAGCCCTCCGGAGAGTCTGTCCTTGAGTGGAGGATTTGTCATTTCCACCTGCTATTCTGCTGCGGAGACGCTGCGACGTAGAAGGAAAACTCTTGGGTCCAGCCGTGGCGGGGATCGCACAAACCGGACGTGATCATCCAGCTCGGATACGGGCGATACTCTCGGGAAATGCACACCGTCATTCTGCTGGTGTAGTTTTTCTGGGGATGACTGAAAGCCTGTCCAGACAAACATATAAGATTGTTTTGGCGGTACGTGCCGCGAACGGTTGGCAGAGGCGGCTTTGTTTGCTCCCAAACCTGGAACGACGACACCTCGTCACGCTCCGTGCTGCACACTTTCCATGGCGACGGGATGCTGGTGTTGAGCGAGAACCTGTAGATTGTCGTGGAGCCTCCTTGGGCCAGCTTGGACATGTACACGGTCAGCAAGGAGTCTGAAACCAAGAGGCACACAGAGACATCAAGACCAGCGCTCTCAAATACGGAGGATCCTTTCTACCCTTCTTACCTGTGTTGTTGGTGCTTGGGCTTGTTTTCATGGAGACGGTCGAAGCTGTTGTGCTTTGACTTTGCTGATGCGTGGAAAACCTCAACCCTGACGGGGAAGTATGCGTGTATAGCAGATGTGGTTTTTCCATGAACACCCCTAACGTGATAAAAACGTGCCTTTAGGGCAGTACGTCTCAAACTGTTTGTAACAAGTACCACAGCTGGAAATAAGTTTCCACGTACAAACATACTGAAACAGTTTAAAGCCGATTTAGACTCACAAAGGGGACCTGGAAAATGACACATAAAGGTTCTTAACCACAGGGACTGCAATTGTATGACTGCACTGCCACATCCTAAATACAAGGACGCAATTTAATTATGCACATCCTTTCCCTTAGAGGCTGCGAGGTCAACTTCAGGTTAAAAAATATTTACATTTATTTCTCTAAAGTCCGAATTTTAAGTTCTGCAGCAAAATTCAACATGGCTGCCTTGCACATAAAAAATATGAGACATAGTTTATTTTCTCTTCTGATAGTTAATTCTGTCCAGTACTTCATGGTCTGTCTGAGTGAGGGTCACTACAGCGTTTACATCAGTAAATGTTTTATATCATAAAACACACAACAGGAAGTAGAGATTTTCAAAGCTCATTTACACCGCATTATTGTTTAAACTAGTCAGTTTGATTGTGCTCCGTTAATATTCTAGATTTTAAATGTCAAACCTGCACTTATACTAAATGAAGACACCAGTTATTCACTGCTGGTAGGATGTTACCTGCTCTAAAAACTTTTCAACAGAGCCTCTTTAGCAGCTGCGGTCTCACCTGAGCAGGTGGGGCAGGAGATGCCCTGACCACTCAGGTTGCTGCGCAGAGCCAGCAGCGTCTGAAGGTTGGTTTCCTGTCGGAACAGGAGTGGAGCGTGGGTGGCCGGCCTCAGGAGGCAGCAGCAGCCCGCAGAGAAGAGCAGGGCCAAGAGAAAGACACCTGGATGGAAACCAAGACAGGGACAAACAGCGGCAGCTAGAGAGGAGGGTCTGACTGAGCAATGTAAAGAAACTCCTCAGGAACAACGAAACTGAATGTTTACTGAAAGGTGCTTTTCATTTCACAGCTTTAATCTCACCGGTTGAACCACAGCAGATGCAGATGTGGGCAGATTTAATGGCTGCCATGGTGAAGATGCGTAAAAATGCTTTAAGGCCATTTAGAGGTTGAACTATTCCAAGGAGAAATTGGTCACTTGTTCATCAACCTGATGCATTTTCCGTTCTCTCTGATCTCTACCACAGAAACATTAACAACTCGGTAAAAATGTTAAGTGTTGTGAGAAACAAAAATTTTCAACAGGATTTTCTGCAAATGTTATGGCCAAATCAACTCAGTAATCGCTCAAAGACAAACTACAAACTAGAGCTAGAAGCAATAGATCCAGGACTCTGTCCTTCTCTGCCTCTTTATATGGTTTTTGTTCCAGTCTTGAGAAGACTTATAGAAAAGTCAGTGCTGTCCTGTTGGCAACAGGGGGAGCTGCACAAAGTACTAACACCAATACTACTATCACCACTATAATGAAAAAGAGAAAACATCTATATTAGTGTTTCTTCCTGCTAAATAAGTGCTTTCAATTTAAAAGTTGTGTTTTCTAACATTTTTAGTGTGAGATTAATTTACTGCAATAAAATATTGATTTATTTATAGATTTTTAAGGCTGTTACATCTTTCCTGGGGGCACAGACAAATGTGTCTGTGTTTCCATGTGAGTATTTTAATTAAGCAGCGTCGCTCTCATGGCTGCGGCCGAGTGAATTCATGTCATGTCTCACCTAAAACCGCTTTTCGGTGCTTCACGGCCGGCTCAGCCACTAAGTGCTTCAGGCACCACTGGAGGTTTGTGCTCACCACACCCATCTGATGCTGTCCGGCGGGGGATAATGGCGCATCCACCGTCAGGGAAATAATGGCTCCGTCGCTGTCTGTGTCACAGGAACCTGACGAAAAAGGAGAACGAACTCAGTGATGCCTGAGCAGCTGCGTTTTTACAGCCTGGGAATCGGTGCCGCCATCCAGTCATTGTGAAGGAGATAATAATCTCACCTGGCTCCATGTCCACCGACAGAAGTGCCACATCATCATCCTCGTCTGACAGAGGGCTGTAGCTCGCTGACAAGCCCAAAAGCAGCTTCACGCTTCAGGGAGAGGACAGTTTAGGGTCAGCGGCAGCTGGTGGGAGCTGCGCGCAGCCACCACAAATAACACCTTCCAACACAGTGAGGAAACAGGAGCTCACCAGTTCATCCAGTCGTGTTCGTGAGGCTCCACATGCCGGGTCCAGATACACAGGGCTGCTGGCATCAGGACAGACACCCAAAGCCAGGCGCAGCTGACAATGAGGGCCATGAACAGGCCAAAGTCATGCACGGCTGGGATCTGAGTGTCAGTTAAACGCAGCACTGTGTAAAGGACCTTCAAACATTCAATTTGTGCTTATCGAGTGAAAATGGCTGTCTGTTGAGAGCAGCACTTCTATTCATCCTCTGCAGGGGAGTCGTTTAGACTCCGAACAGACATTCAGTTGAAACGCCGCGTTTCAGTTAAAAAACCCGGTTACCTGAGAGAAGGTGTTCGCGGCGTAGGCGGCCGCGGTCGTGAAGGAGGTGAGGAACGTCGCCCGGCCGGCCGTCTTTATTGTGTAGATCATTCGCTCCCGGGGCCGACGGAGATGGGAGGCCTGTCTGAAGGTGCTGATGAACACAAACACATCGTCCACCCCTGAGAGGTGGAGAGCAGAAGCACGTCAGTTATTATCTGTGCACAGGTGCGGTTTGTTTGGTTAATGTTACAAAACCCTTGAATGTTTTCGTTCATCTGGGAAGTGGAGTGCAAATCAAAACCTCATGCCTGCAAGCGTTGAAATAAAAAGCTCGGCTTAGCATAAAGACTAGAAAATATAGGATATTTTTTCGTGAAAAAGAGAAAGTAGTAGGCAAAATAAAAACAGCGCTGATTCCAATTTGTTAATATTTAGTAAACACGGATGACGGCAGAAAAGTTAAAATTGTGAAATATTATATGCAAAAACATTGGATGTGGCAAAAATATGCAAAACCTTTTCCGTCTCAAGACGGAATTATGACACTTGGTCTCATTACAACCGCAAACTTTAACTTTAACTATATTTTAGTCAGATTTAACGCAACTGACTAACACAAAGTTGCCCATAATTGTATAGTGGAAGGAAAAGGCATGCATGTAATAGAAATCGCAAACCAAAATTTCTAGTGTGGTATGTATTTCTATTTAGCTCTCCCTAGAACCACATTTGACTACAATTACAGATGCAAGTCTTTTTGGTGTATCTCTTTACCAGACTGAGATTTTTTTTTTATTTTTCTATATAAAACAGCCGCAGCTCAGTCCAATGGATTCTGTCTAAACTATTCAGTTCCAGTTTGTGCTGAAATCAGCTTCATCCAACCAAACCAGCTTCCAATGCTCTGCTGCCAAAAAGAGCATCCCCACAGCATGCTGCTGCCATCGCCTTTCACGTTTCACACATATGCACTATTTTATGTTCACATTAATTTTGTGATTGCAGTGACACAAAATAGGAAAGAATTAAGAGTATAAGCAAGGCACTGTGCAAGACATCTGATGCATCTCAGAGGAACTTGAATCTTTGATGTTTGATATCATTTTTCCTAACAGCTTTATTGATATTTTTTATAAGGAGCTAAAAAATTATTAATTGTAGCTGAAAATGTCACTCAGATATTTTGAGAACAGCTGAATCACAGTGTGCTGGTCGTATTACCTTTACATTCATTCAGCTACTGGACATAGGTTGGTTCATTATAGATGATATAAAAGCTAACAATTTGATCAAGTTAGCTTTTTGAACGTCCTTTTTCCACTCTAAAGAGAAAAATCTTTCATCTCTTGTGTGTTTTGGCACATGGCAGCGATTGTCACTTCTGGAAAAGAAACACACCAAGCTGAGCAGAAGCCCAGAGAACAAGTGTGTGTCAACACGAACAAGCAAAACTAAAAGTGTTCAGCTTCACTAAGTAAGCTCTACTATGATTTTCTACTAGAGTCACTTTTTATCAAATATCAAATAATAACCAAAACCAAATCTCAGCACCGTTTGATGTACTCTAATTATGTTTTCTACATTTGAGTCAGTTTTACATCTTGAGGCCCTGATTAACTTCACATTTAAAGTTCCCTGAGTAATCATGTTAACTTATGCTCTGGGTACATGTTCAAACATTGCTTTACTAAAGATTATAGCTGATACTTTTTTTTTCTTACTTTTAAGAAGCTATTAGGCAGAAAAAGTTTGACCCATTGGAAAGATTTTGCCTGTTTTGTCTTATTTTTGCTCTTATGCTAATCTAATGAAAGGCTTATATCTGCTGAACAGAGCTGTTTGTAGAATATTTTCTCCACAATAAACATATAAGCAAAAACAAACTTTCAGCAAGACTTTAATAACTCACCAATCCCAATGATAACAAATGCCGCGACTCCATTGAGAATGCCGAGGTACCTCACCCCGAAGACAACGTGGTACAAAAACAGAGCCGTCAAGCAGCTCAGCCCAATGGCGGCGAGTCCAAAGAACGTCAGAAAGACTTCAAAGAGAGCAGAAATTGAGCCGGTTAATATTCTAAGCTACTGTACGAGTCCAAAGACAAATAAAATGGGAAACTGCTCCTGATGTACCAGAGAACGAGGTGAGGATGTAGACGAGCACAGCGATGCAGACTCCGCTGATGACGGCCAACATCATATCGTTGTAAAAGGTGTGTCTCACTTCATCATCAAACAGCTCCGTCCCCCCATACAGCACCTTCACCTCACTGAAAGAGGAGGTGCAAAGTAAACAATCTTCAGTGGAGATACGTACTTTGAGGCCATTAGTGATCCAATCCTTTTGTCTCTGACCTGGTGGACTGCTTGGCCAGCATGCCTGCATACTGAAGCACAAAGTTTTTGAAGCGAGCTCTCTGCTCGTCTGCTCGGTCCTGCAGGGAGTAGTAAGACGGCAGGGGAGCCCCGAAGTGGATCTCACTGCGCAGGAGAGCCGAGGAGAGATGCTCGGGGGACAGACTTTCATCCACGTACCAGTAGAACTGAGGGTGGGTGATGGCCAGACTTAAGGAGCCTACAACAAAGCGCCAAGAGATGAAAGCAGGAGACAGGTTAGCTCGTCTTTGATGATACAAAACATTTCCTGCACCTTGAACTCTCTTGACATTTTGTCAGATGGTAACAACAACCTTCAATGCATTTCACTGGTGGCCTTGCGAGACCAACACAAAATACCGCAAATAACTGTAGAAAGAAAATAAAAAGCCCATGTAGCTTTTAAAATATGTTTCTTTTATATAAATACTACTCTTAAAATGTGGCATGCAGTCATGCTCAACCTACTGAAGGAATACTTTGAAGAACAGCAACTCTGCAAATACAGTTTCAAGTCTTTTGGGGTGTGACTCTACCAGATTTTCACATATAGCTGGAAATGCTGTGTCTTTTGTGATTGCAAAATATCCCATAATGACAGATTGTACAGCAGTTCTCAGGAGTTGTGGTCAATTGGACTGTGCTCTGGGCTTTGAGTAGACCATTTCGAACCACAACATGTCATCTAAGTGTATCCACGGTAACTCTCGTACTGTGATAAGGGTTGTGGTTCTTCTGATGGAGCCCTAACCCGACTCCTAACCCTCACAGCATGATGCAGCCACTACTATGCTTGATTGTGTTTTGAAGAGTCAGTTTTCCATCATACTGTATTTTGCATGCAAGACTGTTTTGTTTGTAGAGAAGGTTTAACACCCATTTATGATATTCCCTTCTTTAGAAGTTCTACACTTTTTGTGTTGGCTCATGACATACAACCCTAATAAAGAGCACAAAGGTCTGTGTTTTTAACATGAAATCACATGGAAAAAGCTCAGTGGGCATCAGTGCCTTTGCAAGGTGATGAAGTGGGACCTTGACACTGTCTCACCTTGAATATCAGCCAGATCTGGACCCATGCCATCGTAGTATATCTTCCCCGCTCTCTCACTGGGGTAGAGGTAAGACAGAAGAGAGCTGGGTGGGGAGCAGTAGGACGGCCCCAGAGGCAGATCCCTTAAAATCTCCATGGGTTTCCAGCAGAACTGATGAAACTGCGGATGCTGCATGAGGAGACGTTCCACATGGTGGATCGTCTCCAGGCGCTCCGGAGTGAAGATGTTGCGCTCCCCTTTCCCCTGAGCCACAAACACCAGCTCGATCCTCCACAGGGCCTGGCTCTGCATGTAGTAATTAGGAGCAAATCTGCGCTTCCTGATGAGCGGAAGGGAGGAGTTCCTGTCCCATAATCCTTGCTCCCGGTCGGGCTCAGTTCTCGTTTCTCTGGCTTCTTCTGGAGTTAAAGTGCTGCCTGTTTGAAAGGAGGACTTCACTTTCTTCCCCTCTGTCCAGTCAAAAACTCCCCTCTCCGCCAGCTTCTCCAGGAGAAGCTCCTTGAGGTCCCCAGACTCCGTGTCATCGACGTCCCGCCTGCGCCTGTCCCAGGACCCCAGCTGCGTCTTCACAGCGATGGTGAGAGCGTCAAAGCGTTCAGCTGAGAAGTGACTGTGAACCTCGAAGGCACTGTAGGAGAGATCTATGTCCAGAGGAGGGCAGTAGAGCAGCATGTAGGCAAACAGGGCGCAGGGCAGGAGGAAGGCCACCCCTAGGACCACCCCGCTGGCCCAGGGTTGTGTGTAGACCCATCCCACTCCCCTCCACAGCCCACAGACCCCTGCAGTCCCCGACAAGCAGCCGTGCCCCGCAGCTTGCTCCACCCCGTCCTCCTCCTCCTCCTCCTCTTCCTCCTCATCGTCACCCCAGCTGGTGCGAAACAGCAGCGCCTCGTCCTCCACATCCATGCTAGCACCTGTGAGCGACACATTACACCGCTTCATTATTACTCGCTCTTGCTCTTGTTCTCTCTCTTCTGGAGAGAGAACTGTGAGCGTGAAATAGATGTTTGACCTACGAACAGTTGACACAAGTATTAGGCAAGATGAAGGACAGAGGGAAACCCTCCAAATCTGTCCTGGGCAAGTGAGGGTGTGAAGGAATTAAGTTTGTCCTAGAGCTGCTGTGAGCCAAGGTCTTCCACTGCTGGGCTCATATGAAGAAAATTAAAGGGAGGGGGTGAGGTGGGAAAGAGGTTCAAGGGCCTAGAAAAAGAAAGAAAGAAAGAAAAAAGGTTGGCAGCTTTCTGCTTTGAGATGCTGCTCACAAGAGCTTGGGGGTGAGACAGGGTAAAAGCTGTGATTTTCTTCCTCTCCCTGTCAGCCCTTATCACCTGTAGAGAGACCACTGGTGGCTGTCGAGGTGCAGCTGTGTGTGTGTGTGTGGGTGGGTGGGTGTGTGTGTGTGTAGAAAATTAAATAATCTCACCTGTGTAATTACTGACAGAAAGAGCAAGACGGGTATTAGAAACCGTTGCTGGCTTATCTCCTGTCTGTGATGGACAGGTCTTGCCTAATGGTGTCAATGGGTTCCTCTTATTTAGACGGTTTGCTCTGCCGCAGACGGTTTGCATTCCGACGGCAGCGAGCGCTCGCCGACTACGGCAATTCATCTGCGCTCTTTAAGGGCCGCACTCTAAGGTCAGTCAGGTGAGGCACTGAATCACGATTAAGTGTGAACAATAGCTGCGCTCCGCCCCACAGCTGAAGTGAAATCCATCATAAAAAGGAATTGGCTGTTTGTATTGCTCGATCAATACCACAAACGATAAATAAAGCAGAGACAAAGGTCTCTTCACAGACAAATCTGGAATTCATAATTAAACACCAGGCCAGCTGATTTAGGGACTTTTGTTTTGTCCTCTGAAGCCGGACTGAAGTTCACACTGGGACTGCATTCGGTTATTCAAAGTGTACTGAGGTCTTAGAAACGTTAAGACGTCAAAACCACCAACATATATTGCCCTTTAAAATGAGATGCCAAAGAAAGTGACAGATGGGGAGAAAATAAAGAGGTTGCAGTACCTTTCTCTCACCCAGAAACAAAGGACTCATGTGGCAATTTGGAAATATAGCATCATAACCAACAGCTATGATGTGGAAATGATCTAAACCATGTTTGTTTTTGAATAAGTCTAGATAATCAACGCTTTAGTGTGTAACTTGTATTCACAAAAAAGTTTTAATATATTTCTTAAAATGGTCACTAAGAGATAATCTGTTTAAAAATGAAATCAAGCTCCTCCCTGTGCAACTATTGCCATATGCAGTAATACAGTCAAAAACAACCAATCAGAGCCAGGAAGAAGGTCTTAGTGCTGTAAATCATGTTTTATCTGATGTAAATCTGCACATTCACCACAGGCTCACTGAAAGAAAGAAGCTACAATGTAACAGAGAGCAAGAGGGAGGGAGTGAGCAGCGCATACACAAGGATGACTGTAAGCGCAAAACCCCTCCTCCTGGCTCTGATTGGTTGTTCCTGCAGATGACAGTGGGGCCATGTCGATTTTTCCGCATTATCTGTCTTGTGATATGCTGCCACAACATGATGAGTTTTAATAAATTTGTAAAAAACATCCTTTATATAAATGTTACTATGACAGCTTTAACATCAAAATCAAAATAAATTTGATAGATATCTTTATTGTAAATACACTAATATTGAGCCTAAGCAACACAAGGGTGCATGAGACACTTTTATGGCCTAAATAAATAAAGCCGACCTGCTGCTGTAGCACCACTGTCTTTCATGTTGCTTAAACTTGATTTTTTAATTGTACGTGAACATAACGTAGATTTTATGACCAAGGATATGACTGAATCAAAGCAGCATTAGATATTATCATCTATTTTTAAACGTTCCTCTCCATTTTACAATTTCCCCAGACAAGAACAGAGTAAATGTAATAGAGCAGGGAAGTTTATGGATGTCATTTTGTGGGTCACATTTATAAGTTGTGAGTTGTGAGCATGTGTGAGTTGAGGAAGTGAGTTACATCCAATTAAAAACTTGCCAAATCCTCCTTGTCATTGCTAAACAGTTTTTGGTAGAGGCATCATCATCATGTGGGGTCCGTGGCGTAACAAGATGAGATCCTGCAACCAGTCGCAATCCAAAATCTGCTCTCTCTGGAACTTTGTCCTCCAAGATTTTCATCCCTCGCCAATTCCTATTATTACATTTGCTCTTCAACAGGTATACGTGTTGCAAACAGGCAGTAAGGGCAAGTCTGAATTCGATCCTGTATTTTCAAATAAACATGGAAAAAGGCCATTAGCTGCTGATGTGTTTGCCAAAGTCAGTGTACACAAAACGTTTTCCCAGGTCTGACACAGAAAGCTGTGTCAAATGATTGCTCAATCAATACTGCAGGTATAACATTTAAGCTAGAAAATATTTTCCGCAGTTTGTTTAAAGCTGATCTTTTTGTTCAATTCAACTTTTCTTAGGGAATCTAGCAGGTTCTAATATTGTTCATTTTGCATATCGATTTATTAAAACATGTCACGCTATTTCAGCAGCAGAAAGTATGGTTTTTGCCTTCTCTCCTTCAAATAAAAAGAATTACACCCTGATATACATATTTTAAAGTCTACGCTTGTATAAAAGCAGTGACATCTTATGACTACATAAGATGTCACTGCTACATATGACTACATAAGTGACAACCTTGACAAACGCATTGTGCGTTTGTCAAGGTTACTATTACTAGGAGGCTCATACCAACCCATGCATATTGCCCACTGTGGTTAAAGCAGACAATGTATTCATGTTTCCAGTGGGGAAAAAAAATAAAAATCTCCCACAGTGGGACAAAGTCAGACTGCAGTTCACTGATAATGCGGCGGCTCACGGACATCTGTAATGAGCCTGTCATTCAAAGTTTTTGCTCTTCACTTTCAGAAAGCTTTTATATCAAATGTGCACACGACTCAGACGGGCTAATGCTGTTTAATGCCAATTTTTCTCCCTTTATGTAATAGATAATAAAGCCTTTAGAAATGAAAATTGAGAGCTTCACACTGAATCCGATATTCTATAAAGGACACCAATTTTCAGCTATTTTGTTAATCTGAACCATGATTGTTTTTATTGTTTGTTTTTTTTATTAAGAGAAAATGGACTTTTAAAAAGGGCAGGCATGGCATTAATGTGAAATTTCTGAACTCTTTAAGAGAACAAATGTATTTACGATTAAAGTACAATTGGAATTATTGACTTATTCAGCTAATTTTTTTCAGCTGCTATTTGATTACACAGCTTCTAATTCTGAATTAACAAGGATAAAAGAGCTTGTACATCTTCAGCCTTTCCACTTAGTCAATACTTTGTCAAACCACCTTTTTCTGCAATTACATCTGTGGGTCGTTTTGGTTTCTACTGTCGAGGGACTGAAGGCTTTATTTCTTCAATCAGATTGGGGAAAATCTGTGAACATTAATTTTCAGCTCTTTTATTTGGACAAACCTTTGAAAATCAAGTATCAATTCCCCCTCACCCCCTGCCCACTTCACAATAATGAGCCACTTTGTTCTGCTGGTCCATCACATAAAATCCCAATAAGCACCTATTGTGTCTGGTTGGAAAATGGCAAATTATGAAAAACTTCAATAGGTATAATTACCTTTACCAGTTGCTGCATAATTTTCTGTCCTTGGCTGCGGTGTGAAGGTAGAATTATCGGTTATCTGCAATCAGCAAAAACCATTGCTGACAAATGTTTTATGTACTGCAATATGCAACCAGACCTCTACAGAGAAGATCAATTATGTGATATTTCCAAGACAAATGTGTAAATACCTCCTATAATTCTTTATTGCCTGCCAATGAAACTGACTGCGGGTGGTGGATTTTGATGATTAGATTCTCCTAACCCTGTTACGTTTCATTTCTGTCTTCTCTGCCTCGTTTTAATAATGCCACTTCCACTTCTTGCGTCGACAGGAGAGACGAGAAGAGAAAAGAAGAGAAGAGAAGAGAAGAGAAGAGAAGAGAAGAGAAGAGAAGAGAAGAGAAGAGAAGAGAAGAGAAGAGAAGAGAAGACTCCCGTACTTGGGCAGCGACAGACATAATGAGAGGAGTGGAACAGAAAGTGGAGAGGAGTGAACAGCTTGGCTAATGACCACTAAAGTACACAGTCCTGCACTTATCAGCTGTTCAAAAGCAAAGATATTAATAACGGAGAACAAACTGGATTAGAATAGTACAGTTACGCTTCCACAGCTCCATTTCTTTCCACTTCCAATTTGATGTGCTGATTTCCAGGAGTCAATGACGAGTTTCTGAGAGTCGCTGTGTATCGTGAGCATGTGCAAAGCTTTGCGATACCCTTCATCCGTCTGGGTGAGTCTACCAACACCTGCCAGTGAAGGGGAGCAGAGCTAATGAGAGTGATGCACGGCCTGAGGGACGCATCCTTTCTCCCTCTCTGATGAATCTGATGCTTCTTCGCATTCAAGAAAAATCAAGCCTTGTGAACCATAATTATGAGCAATGCACAGCTGTAAAGCACCGCCGGCGCTGCGGAGCTGAGGTATAACTAATGTGTTTACAAGGCGCCGGATTTGTTCAGCATCGCTGTTTTTCTGCAAAGATTAAGAGAACACGGCTGATTTAAATCCTCATGCAGGTGAGGATTAAAGCTAGACTGCAATTTGACTTCCCGCATTGTGCGTTTGTCTGGATAGAAAAAAAAGAAGAGCTGCCTCCCAGATAACGGCTGGATTATTAAAGCTATTTTGTCATTAGTGAATCACCGTTCTGTGTTTTTCCTTAAAATGCGGCACCTGGATCTAAAATAGAACTGATAAGTGCATGAAGCAGAACGAAGAGAATCTGTGTACATGTACTGAGAGGAATGAACATCCTCTTGTATAATGTATGGTGTGTTACCGGATGACCTTGCGCACCCTCATGTCGGACTCACTTGGGAACTTTTTCTGGAGCTTTAAATATTTATTTATTTATTTATTTTTTCTTCCAAAGTTTTGTAGCTCCGGTGTTCCTGCTGTATCTGTCTTGGTGTGGGAAGAGCATGAGCTGCATGTGAGGAGGCTCTTTGTGCAGCGCAGGGATGAAGCCGGCAGTCGAATATCTGATGCTCGGTGAGCGAAAAAGAAAATCATAAATCTTAAATATTTTATCTTTTAGGCGTGTGCACATCGTGAAAATTAGGCAACGATTTTTCTCCTCGTTTTCCAGGGCAGCAAAAGCCGTACGACATGTAAATCTGCATATTTTGTTCTTGTGGGTTTGTTGAAATCAACCTGGCATCAAAGTCACAGATGCATCTCAACAAACGAGAATATCAGAGTTAATCAATTCTGCTCAATAACTGACCGTCATATATTATTCATAAAAAAAAAGAAAGAACAAGACATTTCAGGAATTAATTTCTGTTAATTTTGATAATTCTGGCTTACAGTTAGTGGAAACTAGCTGTAAGCCAGCTAGTCCAAAATTGTGAGTATTACATAATAAGAAATGACTTTTTAATACAGAAATTTGTGCGTCTCCATGGATATTTCCATATTGCACTCAATACTTGGTCACGGCTGCTTTTGAATGAATTACTGTATCAAATCAGTGTGGCGTAGAGGAGACCAGATGTTGCTTTAACAGCATCCATCAGTTTTTCCTCCACTGATGGATCTGGTGTCTCTCGTCTTCCTTCCGACACCCTGTAGTCGTTTTCTCCTTGAATGAGGTAAGGAAGTTGTGGACTTGTCTCTGGTTCCTGAGAGACTTAACACCAGGAATACGACAGGTGGAGTCCATGTTCTGCATACATCTGTTCATAACCTGCGGCCATTTAAGATTTTGCTTGAGTTCCAAACTCTTGGATTTGCTTTAAAATCCCTTCAAGGATGTGGTTATTCCCATTGCTCATGCATATTTTCCTAACAGACTTATTTTTTTTACTTCACATTAATATATTTTCCAGCACTCTGAAAAGCAGTTCCTTTAGTAATGAAGTCTTGTTGCTCGGTATGCTTGCGAATGGCACCAATGACTGCTTGCAGTACAACAACCAGCTCATTTCTTCCCACATTTTGGTTGTCCACAGCCCAGCATTTCTGTATTAAAAATGCTTTCTACTTTGTTTTTATAAACTGAATGTTATATCTGCACTAGCAGTAACCCATAATTATGAAAAATAACAAAATGAAATGCTTGCAGTATGTAGCTTCACTGTGCATGTTTATTTGGTTCTTTTAAAAAAATCTGGAAAAAAAGGATGACATTCATCAAAAGACAAAGCTAAAAAATCCATCCAGATGTGCAGAATTACAGAGATTAGTAGATTAAATAACTGTATGTAAACATAGGTTATTATCTGTAACAACATTTTAACCAGAATCTAAACTATCACGACGTAGAGGCCAGCATTGCAAGTTTACAGGCAAGTTTATTGTTACGACAAACAACTCTAAACGCAAATATCTTTCAAGCTCGATTAATGACAGCGGCTGACCACACAGATGCTTTAAAGGGTCATCTGCAATAAAGCAGTGTGTTCAGATAAGGATGTTGTCTTGTGGTCACAGTGTGTATCCAGATGTGCACCAGAAGCTGGGAGAAGTAAAAGCGGAACATTAAACTCAAAGAATGCTGCACCATGTCGAAAGCATGTTGGTGGTGGAATCATAATGTGGGGTTTTGCAAAAACATCAAAAAAAGAGCTGAAGTCCAGGTGTGGCATGAGAGGAATGAGGCAGATCAGATTTCTGCTTCTTCCCAGAGATTGGACATCAGTTTTAGCAAAGCAAATAAGCCATATTTACTTGTAAGTCAAACAACAACTCTAAATCAAAGAAAGCCTGATCAAAAATCCATCAGGAACTCCACCAGAAACCTGTTGTGACTAAGCACTTAGTGAGGCAGCAGCAACAAGGTGTAATTAACCAATTGCAGGGTTTTGCTGTTTTCAGACCCGATTAATGACTTGTTGTTACAAACCCGTGTGAGATCAGTTACTGCTAACTCATTATTAATATTCAAGTTCCTCTTGATTGGATATTTCAGTGAAGTGGGACATAAAAAAACCCCAACCAAACAAGCAAAAAAAACAACCCCACAGAAACTCAGACCGAATAATTACCTGTCCTTAAATCTTATCATGGGGTGAAGCAGGAGCTTGTTGCAGTGCCAGCCTCTTGAATCTTTCAGCTATCCCTATTTTTCTCGGCCTCGCCGAGCACTAGATTCACTTTCTGCCTTCCACTCTGATGCTCTTCTCCACCCTTCAATCTTTCTGCTTTTTCTCTGCGTCTTCTTCCCCTCAGAGGTGAGAGATTTTTAACCTTGTCTCTGACGACAGCTTTAAGCCTCCCTCCCACCTCTACCTTCTTCAGTTTATCTCCTCTCCATCTTATCTGATATGGACACCACATGCTGCCTCTCTTGGCCCCCAAACACACACACACACACACACACACACCTACACTCAGGCTGATGTAAAGTCAGCTGGAATCGCACCCAATTTAAAGAGGCATTGATTTCCCCCACCGGTGCTCTATGAATACATTTCTTATGCATGAGCACCCAGAATGATGTTTATATTCGGCGTGCTTTCTATTCTCCACCACAGCCTGAGTGTTATGCTTCGACTCAAACTCTCAAGATCCAATTTGGGCGAACAGAGGTGCTCATTTCTCTCATTGTTGATGAATTGCTGCTCATGCTGCTGGAGGAGCAACATTTATACGTTTCCTCCTCCTTACAGTCTGAATAAAATTAAAAAATAAAATTAAAAATAAAAAACTGAGTAAGTAAGCCCTAAATTTGTTTTAGTTTATCTTTACCGGGCTGCATAATTTGCAAATAAAAACACACAGCGATGCTAATTAACCCAAACTTTTAGTGATTCATGAAACCAATTAGCTCACGTTCGTTTAGCGGGTTGAATGCACCCAGGAGTCGGCTTATTTGCATTTCCCAAATAAGTAAAAAAAAAAAAGCAAATACCTTGACTGGCGAAGGAAGACTTACCTGAGGCTGATCACACAGGAATCACAGGTGGAGCGTTCAGGCCTGCCCGGTTCACTTTTATAAAGCTGAACTTGACCTCTGCAGCTTCATCTGCTCCATGTGCCGATATCTGAACCGGAGGGAAGAAAAAAAAAAGATTAACCTGCTTTTTTTTTGACAGTTAATAACTCACAAGGTGAGAGCAATAAATCCAGCCAATGAGCACTTATAAGAAAATACCACACACACAAAAATAAATCCACTTTCCTCCCTCGCTCGGCTGGAATCTCCTGATTCAAACACCCAGCTCTTATTCTCCTCCAATGCGCCCAAGTCCTTTCCCTCCTGTTCTGGTGCTTCCCTCCCCTCCTTTTCTTACCCGGTTGTCGAGGCGACAGAGTCAGCGAGAGACATTTCTTCCCCAGAAGCTCCCCTCACTCTCTCTCTCTCTTTCTCTCCCTCTCCTTTCTCGTGGCTTTGTTCAGCACGCTCTGCTGGATGGCCCAATGGTGGGAGAAGCACAAGGAGGGTGACGCGGCTCAGAAACCCCCCCACACACGATGATGCTGAAAGGGGGAAAAAAAAGAAGCAGAGCGGGGGGTTTTACCTTGACAGGAGCGTCACTTTCAGGGAATGAGTGCTTATTTGATCGGGTAGAGAGGATCATGTCACAAGAGCTGCCTTGATGCAGCAGCAGAGCCCCCTCTCATCATGCTGGAGTTGGTATGGTCTGGTCCAGACTCAGTTGGTGGGGTGTGCTATAAGAGGGTGATCAGAATAACTGGCTACAGTGAGAGGCAGATTAAAATAGGCAACTGATCAGGGTTTATTAGCCTGCAGGTTCATTTTTCCATCTGTCAGGGAAGTCAAATCGCTTCCATCTGCTTCTCAGGCTGCGTTCAGCACCTGTGACAAGCTTTAAAGAGAGAGCAGTGATTGGAGTTGTCATGTTTGAAAAACGCCCAAAAACATCCTGTTTCTGACTGTGGCGTTTCTCACTCCACCTGCTCTCGTCTAACTGGAACGAGCAGCTCTCCGGGGTTTCTCCAACATCCATCACACCCCCTTTGTTCATGTGCGAGCCGGACTGATCACAAAGTAATAATTCATCAAGCAAAGGAGAATCGGGGCGGTCGCTCTGACGCGAGACTTCAACACCGCAAACAAAGCAGGTTTGGTGGCGCATCCGACCTGCAAACGTGTGTGTGATGAGAGTTATAACATATCTGATGTAGAAAAACAAACTCCTACTCATAAAGTCTCCAGTGTTTAAAGTTTAATGAGCCTTTTGGACTTCATTTCAACAGACATGTATCACAAATATTGGCAGGCATGAACTCGGGAGGCAGCAGCCGATACAATATACATTTAAATAGTACAAAACGCACGTTCATTCACGCCTCTGCACATGCACACTGAGCACATACATGCGGAGGTAAACGGGGGCCGGGAGGTTCATAAGGTGTGACTTTAGGACAGGACTATGGCGCTACCGTCCAATGGTTACATAAAAACTCTTCCAGTGGTGCCCATCCCATTAAGGATGAATGGACGGAAAAATTACAAGGAATGATTTCCCAGACCGAGTAGGAACCCTGCTCATTTTTTAAAAGAGCTAAACTTAAGGAGGATTGCACACTACTTGAGAACAAGCAACAGATGAAACATTTTCTAAAATATTTAGAGAAGGATGGAGATCTGGGTAGCATTGGGTCCATGTTTACATCAGTGAAAGGAAAAAAAAAATACAAGAAGATAGCTGAATCCTGAGTTATTCATTTTAAGGGCATTTTCAAAGAACACCAGTAAGCAGCTAAGAAATAAGGAATTGATTTGGGAAAATGTAACACAGTAACTATTTTTGCATATAAAGTCAAACAGTTCTACTTCTGTATTTGCATCGTTTGACAGACATTTCAGTAATCAGCACTGAGTGATGCTCCTTCTCTATATCTAAACCAAATATGGAAATGAATGGTGGGGCAGCTTTCCTTAATGACAACACACAAAAGCTGCTACAATACAAACGAGCTGATATGCAAATGTGACCCAGTAATACACGGTGATATTTGCCAGAGCTACAGAAAAAGAAACATCTAGTCACAGAATCATTTTTAGGAAATTGAATGCAGCGTGTGTCTTCACTGTTGTGTTGCAGTGTTACAATAAATGTTGTGTTGGTTGATGAATTTACCACCAGCTCTCCCGAGCAAAGGGGGAAAACGGCCGGAGTGAAAATTTGACTACGGGTTCATGGCATCACAGTTTTTACACAAAAGTTATAACGTGCAGCACAATCCAGTTGGTTTTATTGTTTCATATCTTACTGTCGCTACTGGATTGCTTACTGCAGCTTTAAGACAGCGCTACATTGGTAACAACGTTGGGTGGGGCTGTTTTAGTTCACACACCATCAGGATCTGCATCTGGCAAAACCAGAGATATTTCCAACCACCCAAATTTGTCTGTTTTGTAAATGAGGGAAAAGTTTAATATCCTGCTTTCAGCCAGCTGATGGCAGTGCACAGCTATAGGTGGAGGAGGGGCAGCAGCGCTGCATTGTTCTACGTTTCATACAGTCGTGAAAACATTTTGGATTCGCCACTATTTTCTCTGGTTTACTGAGACGGACTTTAATCTGGAGGAACAGTGTGAGTTCTGGATCTAACACTTCTTTAGCATCTGATAACTGCAAAGGGTTAACACCGTTTGATAACAAAATAGAAGCATAATTAATTCACATATCATTTACAATACTTTTACAATTATAGCAGAATCCTCTAAATTAAAACAAACACTTTGTCCTGAAGCAACAAAAAACAATCCAAAGGAAAACAGATTTTGTTCCTGGCTGTTTTTCCACATGCATTACTTAAATAAGACGACTTTTGGCCTGAGTGGATAAATAATGGTCCTCTGTACCTAACATTCAGAGTTAAACACGGCCTTGGTGTGCTCAACAACAAAGCCAATGGGGGGGGGGAAGCTGATCTTAATGTGCTTCAGGTGTTCCTGCTCCACAGACTCGGTCTACAGTAAACTCTCATACACTCAAAACTCAAAGCTACCCGCTGATCAAGCAACCCAGTTTCTTCTGGCTACCACAGATGCGTCTCCCGAATCTCTGAGATGATGGTATTGGCTTTTTTAAGAGCCTGAGGGGAAAATAAACAAAACAGGCAAAAGAAGATGGTTAAATTGCTGGACCTAAAAAAAACAAACTATTTTTTGTTTGTTATTTATTCAAAAGCAGCGTCCTTCAGTTTTACCTCGAGCATCTGAGCGACCTCGATGCGCTGCTGCGCGGTTTCCTGCGACTCGATGAGCAGCTCCTGCAGCAGCGGCTGCTTATAGAGCTGACCCACCAGCTCGCTCTGCAGATGCTCCTTCACATGATTCACCAGGAAATGCATCACTGTCTTGGGCACGCTGCACACACACACACACACACACACACACACACACACACACACACACATACACATACACACACACAGAGCCAAGAAAGTTTCAAAAGTCAGAGAGTGACAATCAACAACAGCGGAATGGAGTGACCGACTCATAGGGGCCTCTGGCGTTCTGGGTGTGTCCCAGTCAAATCGAACCTGTCTTGGATGCCTTTTCGAACAATCAGGAAGTAGCACTTGATGAGTCGTTGGATGACCTCGCAGTCCCGCTGCTCCTTCGCGGTCAGTTTGCGGGATGCGGGCATCGCCTGGAAGACAGGACACGACATGAAACTTTATGCCGCGTGCGATCAATTAAATCCTAAGCGTTTCACGCTTCTAATGATCCCATCGCTCACCGTGTCAAGGAGGTTAATGGCTTGGCTTTTACTCGGGCTGCCAAACCCCACGGCTGGAGTTCTCTCCTCACTAACCTTCTCGTTCTTCCACCTCTTCCCTCCATCAGTGGCGTCAGCCTGAGAGCAGGAATGAAACAAAGCAATGGGCAAAAAAAAAAAAAAGCAATTTCACTGAGTGAGAATCTCACATCATGTAACACTTGGATGTGAAGTGTACGGACTGCGGCTTTGCCGAGCGCAGCAGCGCCTGATGTTTGATTTGTCAGGATGAGTGAGAGATGTGAATGTTTGCTGTAGGACACAAACAAACAAATTGTACCTGCTGACTGTTGACGGATGCCGAGACCTGCGCTGCGTCTGTAAAGTCCGGATGCTTCGTGTTGATATAAGCGAGCTCTATGGCCACTAAATTGTGCACCTGACACACAAAAACAGAACAAAATGGCTCAGAATGTCAGTCAGATTTTATTGTTTCCCATAATTAATAGAGGTCGACTAATCAATCAGACTGAGATCAGATTCTGGCAATTTTCCTCCTGGTCAGGAGATCAAATACAGAGAATTCAGAATATTATTTTGTCATATATTTCTCTCTTGTAAATGAGACCTTGGATCTCAATGAGACACTGTGTAAATAAAGGCCAAACAGAAGAAAAAATCTGATATAGATTAGGTACAAATGTTTTGATTCATAAATTTGGAGGATATTGTCCTTTTCAACTTAAAACCAACTTAAAACCACAACCTTGCTCAAAAACCTACTGACTTCTCCTGTTTTATTGTTCTTAAAGAAAGAAACGTGGAATCGGTCAAAAAGACAACTGGAAACTGATCTAAGCCAAAAAAAAAAAACTAAATAAAAAATTGCTTTTTGTTGCAAGCAGCTAACCCAGAATTATTATAGTGAAGCTGCGGATTACCATTTCATTCGTGATTGGCAAGCGCTTCCTCAATAATCCAGTCACAACTTCCACAATGGAATCATGCAGTTTGGGGAATCGTAGAAGCTCCTTTAATACACACAGAGGCACACTCTAATTAAATAAACCACCGACGCATGAAAATTAAAGTGGATAACATTCTCTTGACTAACCTGAGTGCTAAAGGAGGAGCAGTGCTGGATGATCCTCTGCAGCTCTTCATGAACCAGCTCCACGCAGCGCAGGCTGGGCTCCTCTAGACGCTTAATTTGCCTCTTCACCAGCAACTCGAAGGAAACCTCGGGCACAAAAAGCGCAGGCCTCGGACCCTGCAGGGCGAAAGCCGTACAATTGTTTACCTGCTCTCCGCCCCAAAACGAAAGAAACACGCAGCCACACTCGACATCGGCGGCTCACCGTAGCGTTGCGGATGGCGGTGAGGATGTCCAGGTCGGTCAGTCCTCCCAGCGGGTCGATGGACTGCAGCGTGCGGCCGAAAGTCTCGTGGAATATGTAACAGATCCGAGCTCCGCCGCAGCTGCAGGGGAGACGGGTTTGGCTGTGAGCGCGAGTTAGCTGTGGTAATTGAGGCCAAATTAAATGCGGTCAAGCCAAAAAAAATTATTAGGGTCAATATTTGCTCTTGACATGTTCAAGTGCATTAATCGCCTGCTGGTGAGAGAGCTGAAGAGCTGGACGGTCTCAAAAGAAGAAGCTTAAGACACTTCAGTTCACACTCTGAAGGCGTTGGATCACAATCCATCGACCGGCCAGCTGACGTCTGCAGTAACAGCTAAAAACCTCTTAATGCATGTCAATCATTTTATCATCGAGTGGTTAAAATAAGTTCTCATGTTGATACATTTTTCGTTTATTTAATCTTGTACTGCTCTAATACTTGCAGAGTTTGGTTGACACCATTCTCCTTAAAAAAAAAGAAAAAAAAGAAAAAAAAAGGCCTCCTATATTAAGATTCACATTCAGGAAATGTGAATCGTGTAGCTTTGCAATTAATGATTTTTTTAGTAATTGATTATTCTGAAAATTCTGCGTTCATTAAATATCTTGGACTTTTTAATGCAACACTAGAAATACATGAAAAGGGGCAGATAAACATGTTCATCCATCCATTAATTTTCTTTACACCTTTGTCCCTTAGTGGGGCCGGGAGGGGTCAGATAAACATAATTAAATTCATTTTGAAGTTAAAAAATGAATTTAATTCACAAAATAAGCATTGTATTGCCTGAAATGCAACAATATAGTTTTCCTTTAGTGAACTAGAACCAGGTGAAGCTACAGCTGCCTCTTGTGGAGTTTTGGGTAAAACATATTTTCAGACAAAGGTGTTTTTATCTTAAATTCAAAATTTATATATATTTTGTACAGTCTGTACTGACATGAATGTATTTATTTTAAGCAAATTACATTTTTTCAGCCCTTGTATTGTTGAAGTTTTCACTGCTCAAATCCAGTCTCTTCCTTGACGTTTTAAATGCACCACAGACACAGATGGCTTGTTTATTAAAGTCAAACGTCTGTGAAGGAAAAACTATCCCCACCGGATCAGTGAGGCGCCTCGACAATAACAAACCCTGGATCACTAGTGAAGGAACTGCTTAAGATAAAATGAGGTTTCAGGAAGAGAGACAGGAAATTACTGAGAAGTGCACAACAACCAAAAGTCCAGATTAGACAAGCATGGGGGGATTCGGGTAAATGCCCAGGAGCAAGCTTCAGCAAACAATGCAAGAGATGTGAGCTGGGTTCAAGAAGAAAAGCAGGTTTCAAGCAGGAGGAGAATTAGAATGATGGAGGTCTGGATAGAATCTACTCTTCAGTGGGTCAGGCTCATGAACGAGCTCTGCCTTCTCTTCAAATGTTTTCTGTTACACCTCAGCTGTCTCATCCTTCATGTCAGTCGTGGATTTTAGATGTGGCTAATCCATCATTGCCTCCATCGACATCAGAAAATATTGCCGTCGCCCTTTGGCTTCCCATCACACCTGCGTGTTTGCATAAGTCAGGGGAACGATATCAAGAAAACGTGGATCTCTCAAACACGAGTGTTGCAGCGTTAGCGCAGCAAGCACGCAGCATCCTGTGGTATTCCCTTTTCCATCTGACTCAGAGGGAAGGATGCTCCGAACAAAGCTTTTGTGTTTGCCTCGTCGCCTAAGAGGATCTCTAGAGGATAATGGATAAACTCGCCATGTTAGCAGAGTTTATAACTCCCAGGTGCAGTTCGCTGATTTGATCTAGGAGAGGAGGGGCAGAGTGTCTCTGCCACTGCGGCGTTGCTGTTGGAAAGATTTGTGCAAATAGGAATGAGTTAGTTTTGACACAAATTAGTATCTTTGAATATTTAATTAAAAAATTAAACTATCTAAACTGGGAGCTTATGTCAAGATGAGCCACTAGACCAGGGGTGCCCAAAACCTTTTGAGAGCAAGATCCACTTTTTCTTTCACCAGCCTACATCATGACTCAAAGACATAAAAATTGCAAATTAAACTCTATTGACTTATTTTATATGCGGATATACATCAATTATAGCAGAAATAACAAAGTGGTGGAAAATCTAATCCAGTTTCTTCCTCAGTGAGATTCTGACACTGGGAGCAGCTCACTGGTTTCTGAGTCAGAAGCTGGTTGCAAACCTGATGCCAGTAGATTTATCATAATTGACTGATCTACCAGTCAGTCATGGTGGATCTGAAATTTGGTTTGATGACCTCGATATGAGAAACTACAGACTGATAGGAGGAACAAAAGAGCCCTGTAAAGGTAAAGGTAAATTTCCTGAAGTCAGGAAATAATTAATTTAATTTCACATAATTATCACGGTAAAATTTGTTAAAACTTAATGAAATATATTTGTCCCATTTGATGTTGTGACGTATGCTCACAAACGAACGAGGTAATTAGTCCAAGTTTGTAGTTTATTGAACGACAAACTTCAAAACCACTCCTACCTTTTTACTCTCTCTATATATACATATTTCTCTCTCTCTCACTTTGTCCTTTAAGCACACCCGTTGCCGTGGCAACCGCCTGCTCCCCGCAAGCCGAGCAAAGATTACATTAAAATCACATCATTCAGTCGTTACGATATCAGGTTTTAAGGCTTGATATTTATTTCTCGATTATTAATAAGCCTCTCATGAACACAGAGGCGGTTGAATAGCTAATTTAAACTGATGCTCTGCTTGTCAGTCGGTTTTTGAGTCGCCTTTTTTTCCTTTTTTTTATTAATGGAACCAAAACGCAATATCTTGTTGAAACAATAATTACTGAGATTATTAATTTTAACACGTTTTGTTGACTTTTTATAATTATTCTTTTTCAATGATGCTACAAACGTTTTGGATCTTAGTGAATATTTTTGATAAGCCGATCAGAAGAGGAAGTGCTGGTCTCAGCCTCCTGGTGGAGTTCAGTTTGTCACCTGCCGAGATCGACCGGCCGATCGCAATCGACGTATTGGGCACCCCTGCACTAGACCAAACAAGAATTTGTGAGAAATTCTTGCAGGTAGTTAATAAAATGCTGCTGTCACTTTACTATAGGATTAAATACTGAATCATTATTACTGTGTGATATTATTTTAACTAATTTGACCAGATTAAAATTAGCACCATTAACTGAACTGCATTAAATTTTGTTTACATTTTAAACGGGGAACCATGAATGTAGAATATTACATACCAACTCGAAGTTACTACCACCCAGGGTTTCCCCCAGTGTATTATAAGCATGGAGGGTGCCAGGCTTAGCTTTCAGCTGTTTGGGATTCCCCTCGGTAATTTCCCCTCAGAAAGCAAAGCAGGTGCAGAATCCGCGCTTTCTGATTGGCTGCCTGTCACCCCCCCCACACACACACATTTCCTTCAGTGTAAGAAGCTGAAAGAGAGAGGAGAAACTCACAGCTCGGACGTTTGGATGTGCCTGGCTGTTCCCTCGATGGTGTTGCAATAATCGCTGGCAAACTTAGTGACAATTTGCAGCAGAGTGGCGCTGTGATCCTCCACCGGCTGACCGTAGCTGTTGAGCTGTGCTTGGTACTGGGAACTCAGCACCGTCACCCTGGTTTTGAGGTCTGGCAGGCAGTCCCGGATGTGGTGCATGAGCAGCCTGCTCAGAGTTTTGGCCAGATAGCGTGAGCCGGCCCGCGAGGCGAGCGAGGGGTAGTGGCGCTGCAGGAAAGCCTGTTCGTCTTTCATCGAGTCCTGCAGGGTCTTCTGGGTGTTGATGTCATGCTGGCTCCTAGAAGGAGTAAGGAGGGAAATCACTGATCAAGTCAAGTTCATTTGTGTAGCACATTTCAGGAACAACAGAGTTCAAAAGTGCATAAAACGTAGCACAGTGACCATCTACGAAACAAATAATTAACATTACATTTTATCAAAATGCCGTCATAAAAATCAACGAGCAAATATTCATCAAATGTATTGATCAATGTTGAAGATATTATGAATCAAACACACTCTAAAGGAATTCAGTGTTTCAAGAGTTTTCTGGAAATTTGTTCCAGATAAATGAAGCATAGAAACTGAACGCTGCTTCTCCACAACCAAAAGACCACATGAGTGGTCAGGACAAATCTGTGATTGTTCACACATTCACACATCTTTAATGCATTTTGATACTTAACCATTCAGTGATGTATAAACTAACAGACGTATTCTAAAGTCTATTCTCTGAGCTACAGGGAGCCAGTGTGAGGACTTTAAAACTGTGGTGATGTGCTCTATCTTTCTGGTTCTAGGGAGAATGAAAACAAAACAACACTATCAAATTTAAATTAATCAAATCCAAACCTGTTTACCACCCCGATAATCCCAAGCCGGATGGGAATGACTCGACCCAGAAGGACTTCTAGAGCATCGGTCCCAGCGTCCATCAGGTCCAGTTTGCTAACAACAAGCAACGTCCGACGACCTGACAGATAAGAATAAACAACAAACAAACAAAAACAAAACCCAAGAGAAGTCAATATCACAGCTCACAGGTAGAGTAGTACAGAACATTTCACGACTACAATGTACATAATAAAATGGAACATTTAAATAGATGCAGATAGCCTGATTTCCGATCACTGCACAGATACTAGAACAATCTAACAGCCTCTGAGAAGACATCTATATGCGCTACATCTACCGATCCATCAACTCTTCAAAATGCACTGAGAGCAACACTCCTTTTTAAAGTAATTGCTGAAAGCCTGAATGCTGACAACTGTACACTCTAACCACCTTAATAAACAGTCAATCATTTAAAATGCACTCAGTCCTGATAACTTGTGGCTAGTATGAGCCGTGAGAAAGAAAACAAGATGTCTTACCATCTGGATCAACCTCACGAGCCAGTT
This sequence comes from Micropoecilia bifurca, assembly GCA_903067075.1. NCBI lineage: Eukaryota > Metazoa > Chordata > Actinopteri > Cyprinodontiformes > Poeciliidae > Micropoecilia > Micropoecilia bifurca. The sequence continues at coordinate 66,996 of CAEGAF010009924.1, forward strand.
TCAGCGCGTCGGTGGTGGCCAAGTCCGAGTTAGCTGGGGACACTGCAAGGATAAGGGAGTTCGGGTTGGAGATGAAGGACAGGATCATTTCTTGGACTTGAGCTTCAATGTCTTCAGGTTGGTCCCCAACAGGAACCTGGAGTGGCCAAAATAGGGAAGTGACATATGTTAAAATAGTCAAAGCATACAAAACAAACAGAGGAGAGTTTCTGACTTCACTACAGGCATTTTTTTCTTTAAGGAAAAACAAAAGGCGGCCGAGTTTACCTTGGTGATTCCTGGTAAGTCAACCAGAGTCAGATTAAGAACGTTGGGGGAGAAAATCTTCAGATTTATGGCATCAGGACTGATTCCCTGGAAAACAAGGAATGTGTATCAAGCAATAACAGAACAAAATAAGCTTTCTGATCCAATTTCATGAAATCTTTATACCTTATTATCACCCGTGCCTCGGTTTGTCTCAGATTCAATCTCCTTACAGATTTCCTGAAAATTTGTAAAGATCTGCAAAATGTAAGCCAGAAAAACATGTGTTATGCATTTAACTTAACTTGTGACACACAACCAAGGAAACGCTTACCTGACTGCGAAGAAAAGCATACCTGATTCTTGCAGTGCAAGAAAGTACCCCACTCTTCAGCTTTAATCCCTGAAGAGAAAAATGAGACTCTTTTAACAGAATGCAAATAAGATGAAGTGTAGGTAAAAAATATTTTGTAAAAATAACACAAATGCGCTGCTTGAGTTGAATACTGCATAAAATGAGTGAAAGACGTAATAGAATTTTTTTATGAAGCTGAAAACAGACAAGCCCATGAGGATTAAATGTACAGAGACCTGGGTAGCTGTTTTGAGCATTTTGCTTAATCCCATTTCCTAAAAAAGTGGTGAAGAAGAAGAGAAAAAAGGCTCTATGTTAGAAAAGTGAAACTAAAGATGCACAAGATATAAGCAGAAGTTCAAACAGTACGTTAAAGAAAGAAGCACACATAAGCAAGTTTAAGCCTTCTCCATAACTTCATGGAAATGTCAGCCGTATCTCTTCAAGATACTAAGAGCCTCAGTTCAGGCACTTAAACTGAAAACAATTTTACAGACATAAAATAAGAAAGAAATGCTTAGATACCATTTTCAGATTTTAGCCTTTCTTTCAGAGGAGGAACATTAACCAGCTGCAAGACGAGGGGACGTCTTGTGACTATTCCTGATCCTCGAGGCAAGAAATCTCGTCCGACCAGGCTCTCCAACACCGAGCTTTTCCCACTGCTCTGTTGTAGGGGGAAAAATGAGTGTAAATAAGTCCACATACACTGATACTCCTAAATGAAATCAAGTGTTACTCCTTGCCTTTGGAAGTAACCTAAAAAGTACAATTTACCTGTGAATAACTGTTCTGTAAAGGCCTCAGACTTTTTTGGGGGACGTGAACAAACAGCATCGGACAGACAAAGGGGTACCAGAAAGGCCAGGAATAAAGTTCTGGACAGGTTTGTAGCCCAGTTAGCATATAAAGCAAGATTAATAGCTATGAACGAGCCACAGAACCCTGTTCAATCAACCGGTCTGTCACCTTAGATTTCAATAATACACAGACTTGTGAGAAATTCAAGGTGTATCAAAACCTCTCAAATGCACTTTAGAATCCAAGGTTGTTTAATCTCCAGCTACTTGCCCTGTAGAATAAACTGAAAAGGACACTTTAGTTTCTGATTACCTATTTTATTGACTAACCTGAGTTCCAATCACAACTATTTGAGGAAGCTGAATGATTTCTGCCCCCACGGTCAGGAAGACCTCCTGCAGCCGGTTGATAGTGGGAATCAGAGTCTCCATCCTTCCAAAGGACTGGGAACTCTTCCTAATTTGAGAAAACCATGTTAGAAACAATAGAAAGTTCCCCAGTATGATAAGTGCAAATGTCAGTGATTTTCATAATCTGTGTCTACAGGAAAAGTTGTATTTTGACATTAGTACAAAATGGCAAAACACATTTTCCATTAAGGGAACGCAACGGGTTGCTTCGCTCCAGGAAGAAGTGGTCCTGATGAGAGCGGAGAAACGCCCCAGTCCCAAACCGACAGCAATCATATCACGTTACACACAACACACACCCTGATTTATAAATATAAAATCGAACTACATGTTGTAGGTAGCATAACGTAGCCCTGGTATTATTACGCTGCAACACTGGCCGAAGGAGTCGATATTACGCTAACCCCAGCTGGCTAAAGGCAGGAAGTGAATGATGAGTGATTTGCTAATGCTAGTTTAGCCCTCAAAACAACCGTTGTTAATGCTTACCTTGCGGTAGTTTAATAAATATCCTTTATCAAATCTGTCGGGTTCTCATGCTTATTGTAAAGAGCCGAGTGTCAAAAGAGAAACATTTTTCTTCGGTCTGATATCCACAATTAGCAGTGAAATGAACAAACTGTCCCTCAACGGCAGAGGCGGAACCATAATAGTATTCATAAATCTGATTGGTCAGAAAATTGAAATCACGAGTTTTCCTGACGTGTGATTGGTTGGAAGAAAAGTCAACCGCTAGGTGCCATCTTTTGAAATCCTTCTCTAAACATCTTTTAATAAAAAAAAATCTAACATTTATATTTTTGCTTTTTAGAAAATAAAACTTATCCAGTATAGTTTTTCCCTATTATTACCTCTTCTAGGAGTCTTAAATAATAATTAAAAAAAATAAACAAAGACCAGCCCATAAATTAAGGTGAAAGAAATGTTTTCGCTTTTAATGTTTGCAAACATATATATATAAACAAATATATTTACAAATCATACAATGGTCAACTGTATATTATGGGATAAGACATGTTGTCCACAATTCTTGGAAAAAGATAAAAGTTATAAGACAATAATAAATACCCTCCAGTAGAAGTTAGTACACCCTAGGAAATGTAGCAGCCAGAGATCATGTGAAAATAACAGCATAAATTATTCCATTCTATTCAGATCTTGTGTGAGATCAGGCTGTGAGTCATTAATACCCATCAATGATGAAGGCCAGAGGAAAAAAAAGAACCACATCTTCTCATTCAAGTCCTTTTTATCTGGGCTGCTAAAAAATGAAAAAAGCCGAGATATTCAGCTGTCCATGTGATCATTCAGCTGGAGATCAGGCACACGATTCAACTGATCCTTTCCTTTCTCCCCGTCTAAACACTGTGTCTTCAAGCACTGAGAATAACTCCAAAGAAAAACATCAGAAGAATTAAGTTATGAGTGATTAGTCCATGTAAGAGGTGTCCATGCCCTCGCTCTCAGGGTGAAGAAGTCTCCCCGCCAAGCGCTCGATGTCATCGAGGCTGAGCTGTCGAAGTGAACGTTCATAATCCTTAAGGGAATAGAAGAGGGACAAAACAGGTAACGGTGAGAAACAGAAGACAACATGATAACATACAGTACCTGTATTATCATGTTGAAATGATATTAGAAATGTAAAAAAAAAAACATCTTAGGAGGGAGCTTCAGATTAGAGTGATGGGATGAAGACTTTTCAACCTAATAGGCTTGGAGATCATCTCAAAAGAAAAATAGTAAAAATTGAGTAGAGACATTTAAAATTTATCAGCAAACCTAAAGAATTGTCATTGATTACTTACTAAGAAGGGTCTAAATATTCAACATACCATTATTTTATTAATTTATAAAACATTTTATGACACTTTATTAGCAGATGGACAGGAAGAAGGGCAGAGAGAGAAGGGGAAGAAATGCTGGAAACGGCCTCTGGCTGGGAATCAAAACAGAGACTGTAGCCTGTGATTCTTCAAGATTTTATATTAAAATGTATGACCTAGCATCACTTTGTTGTCTTTCTGGATGTCATCTGCAAAACAGAAACATTCTTCTTGGTTTTATAAAAATAATTTTAAACCTAAATATGACCAGTTTGAATAATTTTGAGCCAGAATGTAGTTAAATGTGAAAAAAAATAAACTGGCAAATATTTTTGAAATGGAATATTAACTTTTTTTTTAAATTATGTTGATAAAAGTACATAATTTAAAATACACATTTTCCTCATTTTTAACCCTTTTCAATCTACACTGCATACTGCTAAAACAAGAAAAAACCCCACCTTAAATCAACTTTTAATGATAATTTTTCTCTAAATCTAAATTAATCTTGCACTACCAGGTAAGATGGAATCATACATTAAAGTTTTGAAAAGCATTTATCTTCTTTATATTCCATTTACATCCTGCAAGTGAAGCCAAAGTCATGGCCACGATCAATTAAAAATCTAGATTATTTTCTAGTACTTGCCGAGGAGCTGAAGGGGGACAGTTTTTAAAAAGTGGATTTTTTTTACATGATGCAAATTAGTACCTTCATAAGCTGTTCGTGAACTTTAGCTGCATCTGCTGGACTGAAGTGTCTGGCTAGTATAGTGGATACAATCGGCCACACTCCTCCCTGAGGGTTGCTGCTGCTGCCGCTGCTGCCGCTGCTGCTGCCGCCTGCCATCCCCGGAGCTGCAGCCCTCTCCCCCACGGGACGGATAACAAGATTCAATTTAGCCTCGGGCCCAATGGAGTAATCGCTCAGTCTGTGCTCGTCTGAAAGAAACGTGACAATCCATTACCACAACTTCAAACAAAAGGACTGGTTGCATATATATCAGTTGTGAGATGCTTGTCAGTAAGTCTACCTGCAAGCGCTTTCCCTTTGTAGAGTAACCGCTGCTGGTTTGCAGGGATGTTCAGTCGTTCAGACACGAGCTCCTTCACCGTGGAGACCTTCTCATCTTCGGTGACCTACAGGATCAACAGCGCAATGATTCAGTCGCAGCTTCGCACGATTCCCTTTCGGATATATTGCATTGTATTTGTCCTCCTCCACATTGCAGACGGTTACCCGGATACTGAACTCAAGGGACAAACAATTGAGTGGCAGCCAAATAGCTGAAATGTATCCGATTCATAAACTTTGCTTGGGTAAGAATACACAGGCCTTTCATTTATTGGGACATGCAACATAATAACAGTATGATCATCATCTGATTCAAAAAAAACAAAAAAAGTTCAAATATGATTAATACCGCACTTCTGTTTTGGCAATGGTGAATTGCTATCACAAAATAAAGGATTACAATGTAATGTTTAATCTTTAATGCTCATTTTTAAAATCTTAGTCAAATGAATTCTTACTACTGTTTTACCTCTCTGGATCTTTTACACATCTTCAAATTAAATTTCATGGAGAAAAGACTTTGGCCTACCATCCACTAAAACATCATGTGTCTCCAGCTGCATTACTCCAAAACGTGCGGAATGAGCTGCACAAACGTACCAAACATCCAAATGATGCGATGCAGCAGAATCTGTCTTTTCCCATCTCACTGAGAAACGCATCACTGGTTAGTTATGATCTCGTATGCAGGCAATTTTACAGATGGGCGTCTTTTCTGCAGTGTGTTCAAGTGCAATTTTGCAAATGTGAGGAGATGGGAATGCTTTCCCTTGGTGTTAAAAGACTCGATTTTTAACACCAAGTTTTTGTGGAAGAGCCACTACTTGGAGGCAAAGGCTGAACGCACAAAAGACGACAGTGAGAAAGGATGAAGGAAAACATCAAGTGACTCAGCAGAAAGATAACTAAGAAATGCTACAAATTGAGAGGGTGTCAAATACAGTAATTTCCTGGATTTGGATTCTGTCATGTCAACCATTTGGCTGTATGCAAATAAAAAAGTCTGAATGTATGACTGATGTAGAAAATCTTGATATTTTTCTTTAAAAAAAGTTAAATTTGTTATTAAACAATAACCTTCAGTCACAACATCTTGTAGCTTATAGCCAAAATTCATTAACTGGTAATAAACTTCTTTAACAAAATTCATATTTTGCCTTTTTTATGAGATCATAGATTAAACTAGCAACACGGAATTTCAGAAGTGTTGGTTTGTGAAAATGCAAGTGATCGTTATCTGCTTTTGATAGTGCTTGTGATTCTGACTTTTGTTAAAATAAATAAATAAAATCACTGGTATAATTATTACCTTACACAAAAATGTTCACAAGGTTGATTTAAAGCCTTTGCACATTTTTTTTAGAAATAACTGCTGCTGTGAACACAAGACAAATGTGGCATCTGGAACTGATTCTGGCTGCAGTCACAATGGCAGCTTGGAGCAAACAATACGGCCAGTACATTCCTTCGAAAGAGATGGCATATGGCAGCCTTCTGACGTTAGTAATTAGAAATCCTGATGTGCATACACTAATCAGTTGTCAAATGTTTAATAAGAATCAGAAGACATTCTGCACCGAAGAGCTTCTGTTGCCCAAAAATCATCTTTGCTTCAGCTGTTCCACTCAGGTCATCTGGGGTCAACCCGGAATCACGGTGTTTGGTATGTGACCTGCCAAATCCGATTTTCAAAAAGAAAAATAGGAAATGTTTGCCAATTCTAACAGAGGTAATAGCTTTGAGTAAAACTGAAAATGAAGAAATTACAAAATAATGCCCAATTAAAGTCTCTGTAAGTGACATTTAGCAGATTTACTTCAACTAAAATAAAAGTTTAATATCTCGCTTGATGCGTTTAAAGACTGGAAATTGAGGTTTTTTTTATCTTGGTGAAATAAGCATCTGAACGGAGCAAATCAAAAGAAAATTGGACAATTCTAACCACTGGTTGGTTGATTGATTCGTGCATCTCTGATCTTTTCACAATTAGTGCAGTTCAAAGTTCTGCCATCTCTTTTTGGGTGCTTAAACTACCAACTAATTCCTGGTTTATTAAATATAGTTTCACATTTGGGACGCTATAGAGACATTTATTCAAGGTAGAAAAAAACAAAAACATCACATCCATATATGATTGGAAGATGCTAAAAATACTTCTATCGATTCTAATTTGTGCTCCAATCTCTTGATTGGCAATAATGCCATTGTATTTGCTGTGCTGCTAAAAACAAACAGCTTTTCTGTCACTGTTGCAGTTTTGAAAATTCCTTGTGACAGTGTAAAAGAAATGTACAGAGAATATTCTTTGACATCTATTTTAAATGTTCAGCCTTCCCATCAGCTATATGGTTGGAACTTATTTCTAAAGTTTTTAGTCCAACAAAATAGTGTTTGATTTTCCAGAAGTTACCATTTTTACATCGCAACACAGTTAATATTTTAAAGTGTATATAGGCAAATAAATAAAAGTTGAAATGAGTGCCTTATTAGTCTAATAGTCATTGCCCACAAGTTGTAGCTGTCATAATTCCAACCTAAACAAATTATCTTATTGAGATATTAGTTGTTCCTATCTGACTATTATTTTTTGGTGAAATACCCAAGACTTCTCCAAAACTCTTAGCCCTGGTGGTGATGAAAACAACAGTACTATTTCGTTATTTAGTCTATTTCTTGGTTGTGGATTAATTTCCAGCATTATCCGCCTAAAATATGAGAGGAACAAGACACAATCTATGCGCATTCTTGAGTAATCAGTAATCAGTCTCTAACTTTTTAAGATGCTGGTGTCTTGCTGTTCGGTGTTAGTTATATTGTGGTAAAAAAAACTAAACTATTTACAGATATAAGAGATTCAGAAACTGTTATTGAATGAAAAAATAAGTATTCAAGAAAGCAGTGTACCCGCTTATCTCCTCTATTGGCCTGTAGAGAAAGGCTTCTAGAAAGTATGTTACACCAAACTGCTAACGGTTTAGCTAGCATGCTAACTACGAGAGACTTTTTATTTACCGACCCAGCGAGTTTACCTGCACTAAGCAATGCATTTTAGACAAATTTAACTGAAAACGTATCTGTGGTTTACTTCAGTAGGATTAACATCAGCCTGTTAGACAACCACCGCAGTTAGCTCACCAGGTTAGCCAATTGTGTGCATTAGCTGCGTGTAAGTTACCTGAACACTGCACTCCTTTCCTTGAAGCGGTTTCACGGTGAGGATCATTTTCTAACACCTCGAACAAACGAAACACAGCAGAAATATGTTGAAAGTGTAAATATTAAAACGTTCTTAGTAAGGTTTTTGATAGTTCGTAACAAAACTGCTGCTCCCTTTAACTGTCGCCCATCTTCTTCTCCAGCAGCAGCAGCGGCTCTCGGCGGACACGAGCGCCGCCTTCTGGTTAAACCTAATCATTCTCTCTGTAGATGTCCGTCGCTTTGGTGCACTTCTCAGGGCAGAGTTGAAATTAATAAAACTACTTGTTCGTCTTCAAATCATTGGGTCACTTGTGCACATAAAAAGCAGTTTCTCATTCCTTTGAGAAAGTGTCAAATGCTTTACATCCATACAAGTGATTTTGTACTATTCTCTACATTTTTCTACATTTTCAATAACAAATGCAATTTTGATCAACATGTGATATGGGTCTCTGTTGAACAGTCTCAACCTCCACAACATTTAAGCATAAATTTGCCGTGTAAGTCTTACGGTAGGATACCAGTCAACATTTTTAAACCTTATCCATGATATTTTTAAAGAGCTCTGAGCAGTGGGCGCGGTTTTTAAAATTAATACTGTAGTATAAATTAGGCTACTTTTCACTGAAAAAATATAATATAATATAATCTATCTATCTATCTGTCTGTCTGTCTGTCTGTCTGTCTGTCTGTCTGTCTGTCTGTCTGTCTGTCTGTTTCTGGAGTTTCTCAGAAGGGGCTTTATCAGGTGTGTGAAGGGTGGACACACCTTCACACAATCTGTTAGTCATTGGTTTCATGATGAAATTACTGAAAGTCACGGAATACACAATTTCACAGAAAAAAAGGTAAAAGAGCAAACATAAAACGCTCAGAACAAACACTGACGGAAGAAGTACAAAGTCTACACCTGGCGCACACTTCTTCTTTTCTTTCTTCCAGTGAAATGATTAATGTTCTTCGCTCAGTTTGGCGGATCCTCCCATGGGCTCTTCAACCACTCTCCAAGGACCCATTGACCCAGTTCGGATCCAGTCCATGCATTTGTCATTCCCTCGCTCCCTCCCTCTCCCGGACGGCGTGGGTCATGTGATTGGCTGGCTGCGCCGTCTGTGCAGCCGCGGCCAGCGGGAGAGAGGAGCAGAGCATCCTTCAGTTGGGCGCTTTCTTACAGAAGAGGTGCGCACCTGTCGCACGGACTGCCCGCTGACAGACATGCACAGACCCGCAGGAGACAAGTGAGACAATCACCCCTGCATCGATAGGGTAAGAAATCAGATTGTGTGTTTGGCCAGAAATCGCGTATGTGCATTGAATTTACTGCATTTTGTTATGTTTGTTCAAGTGTCTGTATAGAGTCATTGGTGTTTCATTTCTTGTTGTCTTCTATTCTATTTTTTAGTAAAATACAAGGATAGAAAAAACACAACTAAATCAATCTATCTATCTATCTATCTATCTATCTATCTATCTATCTATCTATCTATCTATCTATCTACACTGTAAAAATAATTAGGGTGGTTAAACTTAAAAACTTGAGTTCAATTGCTGCCTTAAAAATACAAGTTAACACAACTTAAAATAATGTACTTTTCCAACTTAGGATGGCAAGCTAGAAAAGTAGCCAAATTGATGAGAAGGTATTGTTTAAATGTGATACATTAAGTTGAAATGACTAACTATGGAACATTATTCATTCTCAAAAACTTGAGTACTCTTGTCAAGTAAAATTACAATTATATTCTATTTGAACTCAAATAGTTAAGTTATACCACTTTTCTAATTAATGACTACTTGTTGTGTGAACTTCGTAATTTGAGTTTAAACAACTTGCAATGTTACATTATCCATTCATAAAAACTTGTTTTCTTTTGTTAAAGTAACAAACAGTTGTATATACTTTCAACTCTCATTTTAAAGTTAAACTGACTAACTTTATTCATACCACTTCCCTTTTTGAGT